>CM067510.1:4537384-4547975 GCA_034509495.1 Acestrorhynchus altus | reverse complement strand
TCTCTCTCTCTCTCTCTCTCTCTCTATATATATATATATATATATATATATATATATATATATATATATATATATATATATATATATATATATAAGAATAATAAGAGACAGGTCAACGCAACGCTTTGCCCAGCTTAGTCAGTGGTTCTTTAATGTGGAAATTTTATTTTGTAATTTTATTTTACAGTTTATTATGCACTGTTATGTATTTACAAGTTGTTTAGAAATTTTGACAATTTAAATATAAAATAACGACTACAAGTGTGCCAGTGTTTACACATTTATAAAATAAAAATCATAATGAGGATGACAGTTGTTACTGTTTGCTTTTCAAGGTTTTTGCTGCTGATACTAACACTGCTGCTGTTGCCACTAGTACTACAAGTACTACTACTGCAGAAGTAGTTGTAGTAGTAGTAGTAGTAGTAGTAGTAGTAATAATAATAATAATAATAATAATAATAATAATAATAATAATATAAATAAATAAATTGTTTTAAATGACTGCACTCCACATTTGTGTTTTCTGCGTTCATGTATTAAAGGTTAAATATTAGAACGAGACTTTTATCGTTCAAACACATGGAACTGCTCTTTCCTGATCACCAGAAGAACAGAAGCTCCTCAGTGGCTCCTCACCCTGGCGCTGAATGAGCCTCTAACCTACACGGGCATGTGTGTGCTTGTAAGCCGCTCTGGTGCATTCCCCTCTGAACGGGTACTCTCTCTCTCTCTCTAACACACACACACACACACACACACACACACACACACACACACACACACACACACACACACACACACACAGTCCTCTGCCTGAACATCTTCTTTAAAGGCAGACTGGAGGGGATTCTCGCCCTGTGTGAGAGAGGGCTTCTCGAGCGCGGCCTATAACAATAACTGGGGCTTGCAGCACCCTTGGCCCGCGCTGGTGACAAACGGCCCGTTCCGGTAGTTTGACTGGGGCTGGGAGATGGAGGGAAAGTGTCAATCAGGGCCGCTTCACTGAGTCTGGACAATGCTCTTGGTGGGACTGCTCTGTTTCAAGAGCAATCAGTCACTCCGCACTAATTATCCCCGCGTCCCACAGCGGGGCAGCTCGCGCTGGCACACGGGCTGTGTGTGTGTGTGTGTGTGTGTGTGTGTGTGTAAGAGAGAGAGAGAGAGAGAGAGAGAGAGAGAGAGAGGGAACGCGCGTGGGTTTTGCTCGACACCACCAAACACGCAGCCCACACCCACCTTTCTGCCAAAGGAACCAGAAGAGCTCCTTTCTAAATAAACTGCAGGTTGATCTCTGTGTGAAGAGGTGCATGTCTTGGGAATAAGTATTAGATTATTATATATTATTATTATTATTATTATTATTATTATTATTATTATTATTATTGTTGCCCAGTATCACAATGTGCTGTAGATCTGTCTGTTCTTTGTTATTGGTGCTTTATTAAATATAAGTAAATACACTTACTGTTCATGTAGCCATTTCGATATGGTTTTATATTATTTTGTTATGAATTCTTTGTGTGTGTGTGTGTGTGTGTGTGTGTGTGTGTGTGTGTAAATTCTTTATTCCAACTTTTACTGCTCCCTGTAATTCACTGGGGAGTTTGTGTACTTCAAGAGCTTCCTTAAACTCACTGTTTCATTCTTACACACGCTGGAAGTTGTACGTTCAGGTTTTTGAGTGTGTAGTTAAACCACTAAACAACTGCTGTAGCCACAAATGTCCACATCTGACAATACACACTTCACTTGATGATAGAGATGAATTCGACTTCTGTTACTTTTTGAAGAATTATCATGGAATTCTTTAAAAACACTATTCTAGTATTATGCATCTGTGAGAAATAAATGATGAGGCACCTCAAACAATAAAATTTGTTGTGTTTAGTTTATTGTTGGTGAACCAAGTTTTTGAAATGAAGAGAACATGATTTGATCAGCCAAAATGAATTACTGTATAAATTACGATTAAACACAGCATAACGTTTGCGTGCAGCCACTGACATTTACATGCATTTGAAGTCTGTATATGATCTACCAGTAGTACTGCTATAAAACAACAACAACAACAACAACAACAACAACAACACCACACACACAATAATAATAATAATAATAATAATAATAATACACATTAATAATGCAAGAAACAACACATTTTGTCTTCTCAGTCGTTGTGTTCTATATTTCTTAAAACAAGACCACATTTCGGTGCAATCAAATCACACTACTTGCATTCTAGAAATGTCCATTATTCAGTGAGATTTACCTTAAAATTAGGTTCAGAAAGTTGGTAGAGCTGTGAAATCCACCTAAAGATCTCCGTCCTGCGCGCTAATTCGCCCGAAGACCGGCTCGTCGCCTCCATTTGTCGCTCTTGCCAGTGTTTAGTGGTGAAACTCGTGCTCCGATGTTGTTCCTCGAGTTCGCTCATTTCCACGCAGCCTGCTCGTTTTATTGTGTTGCTGTTGCATTAAGCTATATTAATCCTCGCATCCAGACTCTATATTTAATATCGTGTAATTTCCCCCTTTTTAACGTATTCCCTTTGATTAAGTCACTCTTGACTCTGCTTTAGCTCTGGGGCCAGCTGGGTTGGCCTGGGGGAGGCCTTGAAACCGCCCCTCCTTATCTCCTTTCATCATCCAGCTCTGGGCCGCCTTGAAACAGCAAGGCCAGTAATTGCTTTTTTCAGGCAGCCCAGTGCGGACTGGCCAGCAGCCAATCAGAGCCTTGTTTACACTCCATGATTGACACCGTTCTGGCAACATGCCAACCAATCAAACCCTCTCCACCTCGAGGCCTGGGATTTTAACCCCTTTTATGCTCTAAACCAATAGAGTTGATTATGCATCCTGCAGAAGAGCTGTGCTACATTGTTTCCTGTGTCTTATATATAAATATAAACTAAATATAATCCCTGTTTATAGGTTTCTAAAAAAGATCTCAGTTAATGAGAGCAGAACTGCTTTCTGGTACTATCTAGAACCTGGCGGTGAAAGTTAATAGGTGATCAGTGCTGTGGAGATTGAACAGGTGATGTAATGTAGATGCATTCTGAATGCTAGACTAGACACATGGCTGTTTCCTGTTGCAATTGCACTTTGTGAAGGGCTTGTCTGCAGAGCTGTGTGGAGTAGTAATGTGCCATGTGCTCGAGCAGTGCACTGAGCTCCACTGCAGAGCTTGAATGTAGCGCCCGCCGTTTTGTTTAGGTGCCTGTGGCTGAAACGCCATTCGTTCCGAACGCACCAATCCAGGGCTCGTGTTTATGCTGGGGCGCATTGCACGAGCTATTGCCGTGGGTATTAGGACCAATGGGCCAGCAAGCCGCCCCCACCTCTCCCCGTCTCACACCCTGCTGTTCTCCCTCCTCCAGTAGCTTCAGCAGATTCAGGAACGATTTCAGCCTGATAGGACGAGGCTTCGCCGGCACGGCGCTTCTGCGAACTTCAGCCGCACACACTGCACTCTGCAGACCAGGATGCAATCGTTTCCTCCTGCTTTTAAATGATATATATAGAGGATATTTTAAACTCTGGCTGTGCTTCTTTGTTTTGCGCCTTTTACAATCTTTTCATGTTTTTTCTTTTTTACCAATTGTTATGCAAGGAATAACTTACCAGTAAGTAATTCATTTATATTGCATACAGTCTGCCCAGTGTGTCTAATAATAAATAATTGCTTTCACGCTGCTCTACAATATTTATTTCTGGTAGAATATTTGCCTTAGTGCAGAGGCCGTAATGATAATGACAGTATTTGTATGGGATTTGTTGACTGTATGGATGTAAGTCATTTCGCACTTCTGGCTTTTACTAACATCAGGGACATATAATAATAATAATAATAATAATAATAATAATAATAATAATAATAATGATAATATGCATTTTTGTTCCTCTCTTGATGTCTGACAATTGTTTGAATTTACTGCACACCTTTAGTCTGAACTGTCAGAAACACTACTGTGTGTTGACTTGTAATAAATTTAGTGATGAATTTATTTGAATTCGGGATCTATAATAGATTTATCATTTCTCCCAATATAAAACTAACCCCATTGTAGTGCCAGGCGATGGGATCAGACCACTGTACCCTTCACCGTATTTTAATTCCTGTCGTTTTTTCAACACCGAATTGAGACCAAACTCTTTTTCTGCTTCCACGGTTTTTGTTGTTGGAAGTGAACAAAGATGGGTGGTTGGAGAATGCTACACACAGCCTCTCCCACCCTGTGCAATCACATTGTCTTCCGAGCTGGTTTCGGTAGAAGAATAAGCGACATGCAGTGTGACTGTGCGGCTGGAGGTGTAGATACCACTGCGTTTCACCCACTCAGATCTAGATCTTGAATTCAGCATGAAGGGAAATGTGGGTCTGAAATACGTGTAATATAGACCCGACAGAGCATTACTGTCTAAAACGATGGACTGCTCTTTATGTTTATGCTTGACGGATCTCCTGTCATTGAGGAACTTAGATATTACATTCTTCTGTGTAGTCTGTCTAACAATAGGGACAGCGAATCGCTGGTTATTAGATCTCCTTTTTTCACATTTGCTCATATATGTGTAAAAAGTGTGTGTGTGTGTGTGTGTGTGTGTGTGTGTGTGTGTGTGTGTGTGTGTAGATATTTCTCTTAGTGTTATTCTTGGGTATGCAGTTGTTTCAATAGCAGAAGATTCAGCTTCGTCTACATTCATGCATCCAGCAGAGCACAAACCACTGGCGACGCTTCAATTCACGATCAACTTCAAACACTGCACGCGATTTATTACCCCACGTTAAAGACTAATGCTCGTTTCATCGGACGCATGTTCCTGTAGTTTATGACCGTTTAGTTTGACGTGCAAACGAGGTCGAGTCTGATGCAGCTCATTGCCATTGTGCTTATCTGAGATGCTGTGATAAAAGCAGGTTCACATCCTCAGTAACTTCATCTCGTGGAGTGAGTTCACAGACAGTGTGCAATTGAACTCACCAGAGGGTTGTTACAGTGACCCTCCTGTTAATTTAACGATGGTGAAACGTCGTTTTCACGTGAATACGCGAGATTTGCCAAACTTGGGGATTTGGGGGGCAAAGGTGACGATGAGGAGGCCTAATCTGTTCATCCATAGTCTCGGATTTAGGGGACACAAGGAGATCAGTTCACACCAACACGCTTGAAGGCACCAAATCAGTTGTGTTGGCATTTTTGTTTGTGTGTGTGTGTGTGTGCTTATTTATAACTGTTATTGTTGTCCTTTCTTATATGATTTAGTAATTTCTGAAAATTTGTTTTTATCATCTGAAGTTTGCGAGTGATTTTCCTATGGACATATGTATTTGTGTGTGTGTGTGTGTGTGGGTGTGTGTGTGTGTGTGTGTGTGGAGGGGGTGTCTCATCTGTGCCTACATGAGTAAGAAAGGAGAGAAGATGAGTTTTATCCTCTGACAGTGTTTTACACCACGCCGCGACTCTTTGTTGCGCCCAAACATGGACTCTCCAACAGCACAGCTCCCGCCCAGTTCTCAGACCGGGTTCACCAGTATCCGCGGAACGTGCTGGAAATGGTATTCTGCTTCAGCCAACGCGTGGTGTGTGTCTTCTGTGTTGCAGAAACTATGAGCTGGCCGCGGCTTTATGTCACAGAGCAAAAACCGCGCTGAATGGTAGAGCAGCGCAGCCCTAACGGGATTATAGCAGCAGCTCGCCTTCTGCCTGCCCCCTTTGGATTTTGGGATTTATCCGGCGCTGTTGTGGGATGGAGGCCGATTTCGGGCCCCGCGATGCTGGCTGAGCGCAGCCCGCTGCCGCACCGCGCCAGCCGGCACATACCGCCCCACAGCACCCCGCTACTTCCAGCCTGGAAATACTACCCCCTCACCTCCCGTGCCTCCACACTCAGGTCTGCTCCACCTCCTGACTCTGCTCCGCCTGTGCTTCTGCTTAACACCTTTTTTTTTTATTGGAAGACAAATGTAGTCAGACATTGTTTGTGAGGAGATTTTTACAATATACACTTCACACCAATTTCTGCAGGTCTGCTGTTGTTAATTATATAAATATATATATATATATATACATTGTTGAGGAAAAGCTGGAGTTGCGTTTGGAGTTCCAAAATCCAGGTGAAACGCGAGATCACAGCGCAGTGTTTTTCATACACTGTTCTGCCATTTGTGATCAAGGTACTTTTTCTGTGTTGAAGGAAGTGTCTTTTGTTTGGCCTTTCTGTCTCCTTTTCTCACACCGAGACAGACAGACAGAAGAAGTCAGACACACAGCCACACATTAACACACAACATACACACAACACACATTACACACAATACACTCATGCTTCAGGCACTCGACACACACATTGGAGCGAATCCTTTGTTTTACCCATTGCGTTTCAGAGCGCTTTGCTTATGTCAGCCGCGGCGCCTTCATAACGCGAACTGAGGAAGTGTGTGTACGAGTGAGACAACGTGTGTAGGCTATATGTGTTCGCGAGCTCGCGTTGTGTGTGTGCGCGTGTGTGTGTGTGGGCGTGACGGTAATAAAGGCTCTTGCAATAGCAAAAATCCCGCGTGTGTGTGTGTGTGTGTATGTGTGTGCATGTGTGTGTGTTGAGTGCCAGCGTCGAGGTGTAAAATGGCCCGCATTACATTTAACAAGCGGCAGTGGCTCTGAACCCGAGCGCTTTGGGACTCGGAGCGCATTTCAGACTCTCTCTTCTTTACACGGATACGACAGAAGTCCGCCGCACGCGCTCCAAGAATATGGGCACGAGTGTTAAATCACATTAATTATTAATCAGCTATAAATTGCGAGACACAGGCCATTATTTTTCTTAAAAAGAGTGAAAGCTGCTGCTGCGCAAGGTTGTGTGTGTGTGTGTGTGTGTGTGTGTGTGTGTGTGTGTGTGTGTGTGTGTGTGTGTGTGTGTGTAAACGCGCAACTAGGTTTTATCTGTGTTACACTGAATCATTTCTTGTATAACAGTGATATGACGTTGCGTTTCAGTCTTTCCACTCCATAACGAAAACCTTACCGCCTTGACGTTTAAACGTTTGCTTGACTGAACATTTAATTGTATGCCTACTTGTCTTTGAGAATCTGCCGAATGTTTCATGGTGATGATAATGTTTGCGCTTAGAAAGTGAATGAATGAAGCTGAATTTTAATTTTACTGCCAGGTTAAGGTGCTTTAAGTTTGTTTCGCTCTTTGCCAGATCTACACCTGAATCTGTTTGTCGTGGTTTATGATCTCCTTCCACTGTAAACAGATTTCATAAATGTTCATAACAGTGAATATCAGTTCAAATAGTGAACATCAGTTCATAACAGTGAATATCAGTTCATAAGCCAGTGAATATCAGTTCATAACAGTGAATATCACATGTGTTTAAGAATCTGTTTTGTTTGATATAAACTGCATTTGCGTTTTATAATTAGGGAGCAAACGTTGAACGTGCTGACCCGGTTCTGTTTGACTGGAAAAGTGTCACACAATGTGAAATTAAAGTTGTACAGTAATTTTATTTTTAAGTGCGCAGTTTTAAACAACAGGTTTAAAAAAAGTCGCTTTTCAAAACGTCTCATCGTTTCTTTGTGAGAATGCAAACTTTTTCCCTTTTATTTTTTTATAAAAAGGATTTGAAGCCAAATTTTTTAGGTTTTAAGATCTGATCTAAGTGTTATAATATCGTCGTTGTCAATACAAAAAAACCTTGCATACGCTCGCTTTTTCACGTTTTGAAATGCTATGAATCTGGCTGTTGTTGTTTACAGGTTATCGTGATGACCTGGCTTTCTCTGAAAACTAGGAGACATTTTCCCCTCTCCTGTAAAGGGTTCATTTTGGAGTTACAGTGTTTTTGAATGACATCCACGCTATATCACCGCCGCTTGTGGCTGTGGTTTGCAGTGCCCACTACGCAGTTGTTCCGCCGAATGCAGTATAGTTTTCACTTATCAGGCCATATGGAGCCATTGCTGGTTTGCTTTGCAGCTGCAGAACATCCATGGTGATCCTGAACTGCTACTCTACTGCTGTCTGTAAACTTTATGCTTTATCTTTTCTTTGCTCCCAAATTAATTTATGTATATTATTTACATGCATTTATGTATTAAATGACATTCATATTTTTTTTTTTGTGCACGATCATTTACGTGATCTCTTCCAGTAGGCTTATATTTGTTTACTTTTTCCTACTGTTGTTATTTTAAATCTGATATATAGTCGCTTAGTCATAAAACATCGTTTTTGACTCAAAAATGACAAAAACCTTAACTTTCCGCAAAGTCATTTTTGCATTTGTATTAATCTGCTTGTATTGGTGATCTTTTACGTGCAATAAACCACCACCACACTATGATATATATAATTATAATTAGAAGCAAACTTTTTTTTTTTTTTTTTTTTTTTTTTTTGTAAACACCCTTTTTGGATGGTGTACCCTACATTGTGGTTCTTGCAGAAAGCAGTCCATGTGTGATGACATAAAAAGACATATGTGTATAGCCGTACATGTGGGAAAAAAAACAACAACTGTCCCAATCCATATGACTTGTACTCACATATTATATCGACAGGTTTCAGCCGATGTAAAAATGCATGTGAGGAAAATGTCAGTTTTTCAGGATATGGCACCTTTTAAACGCAGATATGCCGTAAGGCCCTGTAACCCAGCCGCCGTGGAATGTTCTGCAGTAGGTGTCAGATGGCCGCGAGCTCTGCTTGATGGGGTTCTATCGGCTCCCTCTGGGGCCTCCAAATCCTTTCTGTTTGTCCCACGCAAATACCTCCGTCTAATTCATAAAGTGAGCAGAGCAAACTCTAGCAAAACACACACACAGGCTGGTTTTTCAAGCCTCGTAAATGTTGATTTCTCTGCTTTGCCTTTGCTGAGTTGCGCTCCTCTGTTGTGCGCCATTGTCCGCGGCTTTGATATCGGTCTTCCTGAATCCATTTTTAAACAGCGGCACTGGGCCGGCTTTGTTGCACTGGCGTGCTAACTCGGATCATGTGCAGATCAAATGGTGCTGCTTTGTTAGAAGTGTAGGGATAATATGTACAGTGGGATGCCTTTTCTATTATTTCCTTTCTTTCTTTCTTTCTTTCCTTTCCCTCTTCCTTCTGCTCCATCTCCTCAGCAGATGGTTCAAATGTCATTTGAAGGCGAATCTTCAGCTCATGCTGTACAGGTGCACCATTACTCTAAGTGTGTGTGTGTGTGTGTGTGTGTGTGTGTGGAGGGGGTGTTTTGTTCTTCTGCAGTGGCTTCACATTCCGTTTCAGTGCTGCTCTGTTCCAAATATCAGTAACGTATTTTATTATCAGCTTTATTAGAGATTGCAGTTCACTCGCAGTGTTTTAAGGGTTGGAGATTGCTTGCAAGCTCTGCATGGCACGTGCATTTGTTCTTTTTCACACCTTGGCTTAATTGCTGGAAGTCAGCTCAGGTTTATGTGAACAGCACTTTCTTACAGGCCTTTGTCGCAGAACTTCTTCACAGGTTACATCTGCAAAAATAAGACTCAAAAAGCTGAGGAAAGGGGGACCCCTGACTTGGTGGACCTATCCTTCTGTCAACACTCTTCTAAATTACTTACACCACATCAGTCCATTGTTATGTTATGATATAGCAATCGATATGCTTAGAACTGATAATCGTAATAATAATAATAATGTCCCATTATGCATCAGTCCCATCATATATGTGGAAATAAATAAAAAAGTGCAATGTCAATGAAAATCAATAACACTAATTATTAAAAACAAACAAAACACGTGCTCACTGCTGAACAGGGTTAAATTTCATTGTCCATGATCTGCTTTTTCCAGTTGTAGAGATGTATTTCATATACAGAAGGTTTATTCAGTGTCATAATTGGCTTATAGCAGTGCTGAACATGCTAAAAGTCACTGTCATGCTCCCTCCGCCTCCTTTTCTCACAGTCATTCACTCTCCCTTTCTAACACACACACACACACACACATACACACACAAACACTCTCACACACTCACACACATGCATGCACCTCCCTAGAGAGCAGAGACATGGATGGTGCGAGGAATGCATAAAAGACCCTGAATATTTCTGAAAATCAATGAGGCTTGAATACCTTGAGAGACTAAGGCCATGTGTGTGTGTGTGTGTGTGTGTGTGTGTGTTTGTGCTTGTGGGTGAGACAGAGATCAGGATGGGTGTGAGCTGCCACACACACAGCGATGAACCTTGAGCTTCAAACTAAATTAAGGAACTCTCTCTCTCTCTCTCAACCCTCACGTGAAACCCCCCAAACACACACACACACACACACACACACACACCCATGAGTCTTTATTTTATTGAAGGGGATATTGTGCATCATGCAGGCTTTTGTGAGGCTCTTTCATTCATGTGTGTGTAAAAGCAGAGCTTTACTCTGTCAAACCCAGCTTGGCTTTTTCTTTCAATTCTGGCCTGAGTCATGTTTGAGTGATCCTCCTGATCGTCCGCTCTGTTCCTGCACTCTCCGTCCTCCCTGCTCCTCCTCTGCTGCTCTGTTCTGCTGTGGTGTGTGTGTGTGTGTGTGTTAGGGAGCGGCCTACAGCCCTCAGGCTTTGA
>CM067510.1:4517384-4532384 GCA_034509495.1 Acestrorhynchus altus | reverse complement strand
TGACCAACAGTTCTAAATAGCTCTTCTTGTAACCTGAAATTCGAATGACCAGGGATTCAGAAATAACCAGGAAATGGAAAAAAATGATAACCAACCAAGAGGAGGATAGAAGAGAATACAGGAGAGGAAAGAACAGAAACGTGTCAAATTCAGTCTTTGGGGCTGGATTTATTTGCTACATCTGGCAACCCTGACCTTCAGTCACATGCACACTTGCTGTGCAAGACTGGACATAAGAAGGTGGACATAAGGAGCTGTTTTCAAACCTGTAAGTCACTTAAAGTCAAGTTCACCAATGAAATGAGTTTATGATAATAAAGTTAAGGGCTTTGTCACACTGCAAACAGCAGGCTGACATCATCTGTAGCTTTTGTTTGATTGTTACTTTGTTGGTTTTGTGGAGATTATGGGCCTCCATCGACTTTTATTATTGCTGATGTATGAGACCTGTACTTCTGTCAGTCATTAGTTTAACATTAATTCATCATTATATAATTCATGAATTCAGTTATGAATTGAGATTCATGGGTCCCCACCAATATCAAGAGCAAACCTACACCCTTGTATGAGCCTGATTACCGGAATGTCCAGTCCAAACACACATCTGTATTAGAACCTCATAGTTCTGAAGCAGCAGGTTTAGTGACGTGGGAAAAACTATATGGACAAAAGGTTTGGGGCACCTGCTCATTCTTTGTTCTTTCTGAAATAAAAAAGTTGATCCTGCTTTTGTTGGTCCAGCTTTTCTCTGTTGTCCAGGGAAGACCTTCTACTTAATTCTGGAGCATTGTTGTGAGGATTTGATTGCATTCAGTGACAAAAGCATTAGTGAAGTCAGGATGTTTGACAATCAGTGCCCCACCTTATTTTCATCTCACCAGCTCATCTGAAAAATACTGGCTGGAGCTCCATCATTCCAGAGAACACAATTCCACTACTCCACAGGTCTCTAATATCCCAGATAGCTATGAATGTTTCAAAAAGGGCCAAAAGTGGCTCAAATGTGGCCCAAATGTGTCTGCTATCTGGGTATGGGACTTTATACCCCTCTAGCCCACACCTGAGATTAGGCATGGTGACAAGTTCCTGTTTATCTGCTCAGAAGGTCCTATTCTATACAATATTTGTCTACAGGGACAAGACAATCTGTGTGTGCATTTGCACATCTATGATTTTAGGATGTGAGTTATTGTTTATTATGAGAGGATTATTTATTATGATTTTGGCTTTATTTGTGTATGTTGCAAATCTGCTACCAGCTACCTGTATAATTATAATAATTTATTACTAAGCAACTATAACTTCTGTTATTTGATTGAGTGTGTAGAGCTCTGTTAAATGTTCCACTGTACATTACACTACTCACTGTGTAACTCAGTGTACCTTATATACAGTAAATGAAAGTTAACTTACAGGCGTATATAGTGACGTCACACAGCATTACTGATTTAATGGTATTCTGCTGTCCACTGACAGTGATAAGATGCCATTGAACATATACATACAAATTAGCAGTACCACGTCCTGCAGTTTCACACAGGAAAGAACTGACTGACCAACATAACCGTAGAAATGTGGACAGCTACCGGGTATTACAAATATGAAACCATTGCTGAAACAAGGGATGAGGCATTTACACACCTGTAGTTCATTTGCTTTGGCCCAAATCTGTTAACACTTTTATGAATTTTGTGTGTTTTCCCAGGTGGCTTGGTTAGTTTACACACAATGAAAAGTCTAATCACACCAACATATGTTACAACAAACCACATGAGGATATTTTCTCCAACGATGGGTCAGACTTGTCTGGGGCAACAGCAAATACGTAAAAGCAGGGAAATAGGTACTGTGTTTTGGACTGGTGCAGAGTTCAGTCTAACATGGAGCAGAAGCAGAAATTTAATTTGCTCATAGCTGCAGGAATAATCTGGCCTATATACCAGCTTAATCTACACATGCAGAGCTGTTGTAGAGCTTTAGCTCAAACCTTCAAACCACTGCAGAGTTTTTTGGGACCACCTCATCTAAAGGGTCTTGGTTTCAATTGGTTTGGTCTGCATCCCAAAACAATCTGAAAATTAATTCATGTTATTTTCCTGGTGAAATTTTCTACCAGTTTCACGTGTCACATCTAAATCCCCAGTTGAAAATTTGAAGTTGAATTCAAGATGGAGGCATTCAAGATGCCTGCCACACAGTTGATGTCTAAAACTGCATTACTATATGCCCAACCTGTGTGCAAAACACATAGAAATAAATATATAGAAGGTTGTAGAAGGTTGAAAGTATTTAAGATATGATATTTCCATTAATATCAGTTTCATTATTATTTCAGAAACTGACCATTAAAAAGTTGGCCTAACACAAGGTTTTCTTATGACACAGATCACCTGCATCCCCTTCTCTGCTTTCTTCACTGCTCCTGGTCCTCAAACATACCCACAGCACACAAAGTTGGACGGGCGAAATACCCCCCACTGTTCGGCCCTCTCAGGCCTGACCCATCCAGCGGCTTTCACATCAGTGCTTTTGAAGCAGCGCGCTATTGATGTGGCCCAGGTCCAGTCATGAGGCGCCCAGTAATGATCCCAGTCAACTCGATTAGGCAGCAAACATGTTCAATGACCATCAGCATGGCAACTTAATGAATGTGATTTAGAGTGAACAGGAATGCGTGACCCTTAACGATGGAGCGTGTGTGTATGTGTTATGTGGAGTGTGTATTATATGATCTCAGGGAGTGTTGTTATCGCATGCCATATCCCACAAAGACAGTCCCCTTGTGCTAAAACTGTTAGACATGAATAGTTCATTTGCACAACACATTTACACACATATGCAGATCCACACTCCTGATTCCTGACTGAAGAAAATGTAATCTCATTATCCTGATGGCAGTGCACTGCAGTGTACTGTGTGTGTGTGTGTGTGTGTGTGTGTGAGTGTGCAGGTCAGTGGAGGGGGTCTCATTCCCTGCTGTAATCTCTCTCTGGACTGGGGAGTTCTGTGCTGCAGGCTGAGAGCCGTATAGTGGCTGGTTAGTGCAGGATTAGAGCAGCTTTCAATACTGAACTCACCCAGAACATAGCTTAGAGAGAGACAGAGGGAGAGAGAGAGGGTGTGTGAGCATGTGTATGTGCACAAGTGAGAGAGAAAGAATGTGTAACAAACAGGAGACCGTATATGAGTCTGTTAGAGGGCCAGAGGTGTGTGTGTGTGTGTGTGTGTGTGTGTGTGTGTGTGTGTGTGTGTGCGCAAAGGAGACACACAAGGAGAGAGACAGAGTGAGAATGTGAGGGTATGTGACAGCGAGTGTAATTGTGATATATTTTATATGTTGAAATGTCTGTGGATGCCACTTCTAATGAATGCATAAGTTACTTGCACTAATTGCTGACACAGAAGTGCAAATGCACACGTCAAGCTTGTCAAGGCCTGTGGAGAATTGTTGCCAATAGAATAGGACTCTCTGGAAACCAACATGAACCTATAGGTGTTGCACCCAGAAGGAAGTGTCAGGTTCTAGTGCTATTTGGAATGAAGATAAAGGAAACCAGGACAATAAATGAGTACACAGATATGGGCTATATGTATTGAGCTACACATACACAAGTAGGGTAGGTTCCTAATGGTGTCCTGTGATAATCCATCCCATGCAGCTTGAATATTCTCACTCAGTTCCTGCAGACTTTGTAGTAGAGGTGACATGTCCAAAAGCATCTCATACATTTTCAATCAGGGATAAGTCTGGCAATACGACTGGCCATGGCATGGCATTTATGTGTTCAAGGCAAGCTCTCGAGATGGCAGACGTATGTGGATGAACGTTATATATGAGAGATTGAAAAACATAGAAATCTCTAAACCAATTTGTTTAAATCCATTCCAATAGATTATGATTATTAAATTAAATAATTATCCTTATACAGGCATATGCATGAGTTCCACTGGAGGGTGGTGAGGGCACTCCCAGCTAAACTGAGTTGTGCTTCTAATGTCAAATAAGCCTACCTTGCTCATAAAATTCATGTGAGAATCTCAGAATTGAGCGAAAACGTTTGCTTCCAGTATTACACCTTGTGCACAAGCATATAAAGTGCAGCATTATACTGCATGTTTGTACTATTATGCAAAATGAAGCATGATATATTTAAGAGCACAATGTTATAGTTGGCAGCACAGTGGAAGTGGGTGTGCTGTGCATGCAGTATTTAGAATGTGTGTGTGTGTGTGTGTGTGTGTGTGCGTATGTGTGTTCATTCTCTGGGTTTATGCACCGGCGAGAGTGCTGATGTCATGTACACACTGCCGAGATTAAAGTGCTGTACGCGCCGTCTGGGGTGTAAACAGTGACTGCACATTAAATACAGTGGAGAGAGAAAAGAGAGAGAGAGGGAGAGCGAGCGAGTGAGTGGGGGGCGTAGGGAGGTAGAGAGGATGCACTGGGAAGGAGAGGGTGTGGGGGAGGAACAGTAAGAGAGCGATAGAGGGAGGAAAAAAAAGACAAGCCCTCTGATTAATGAGAAGCAATGCTAGATAGTGACACCCAGCACACAGCTCCCTAATAGGGCCAACTAATGCCAATGACATCAGCACTTGCTCCCTGCATCTTCATTACCCTACACACTCTCCACTCATTTACTTTGCTCTGTTTTTCAGCTTTTGTTGCCTCACTTATCATTATTGCTAAAAGGCTGCTGAGTTCAAATGTTGCTGGTCTAACCCTTCTATCCGGTACACACTGTATGGACGATATTGTAGTATGAGGTACATTCTGAAGGAGCACAACTTGACATTAGCAGCTGTGAAGACATTGTGTTAGAAAACACAGCAGCAGTGAATTTCTTAGTATTATAACCTCTCTTTGTGTCCCTCTCTTGCTGCGCACTTTCACGTGACGCAACTGTCAACATATGTCTGTAAAAAACAGTATCAGTACTGTTAATTGTGCTGTATAACGCGTGTCCTCTCGTGCTGGATTTGATGAAATACAAATATCTGTCATGTTTAACCAGAAAAAGGTTAAATTGCTATTGTTGTGCTGCACAGTTATGGTCCATAACTGTGGACAAAATGGCTGGATGTGGAAGCTGCGCTCTAGGGCCCGTCCCTACCCGATTCACGGTCCATGCCCATTAACCAGGTTACACAAACATTTAACACTCAGTGAATCGTGTTTTCCGACCCTATGAAGAACCAGTAGATGAGAATCAGGATTTGCATAGGACGTTTTGTGTTGTGACCTGACAAACCAGAATACTGTACAAATACACACTGTGCTGAGCCGCCACATGATGAAGTGAAGCATACCGAACTGGGAAAGAATATGCCTAGAAGCCAAGGTCCTCCATTTTCACCTATCATCTGCCTGTGCCCACCTACTCCTGGTTTAATGATCTGCCTCCACATTAGAATCAATTCTAGCGAAAGTTGAAATGGTTTGTACTTTGTGATGCCTTTCGGCAAACGGGCACATGTTTACTCTGACAGAGCTGACGCTGCGTCCTACCTCAAAAATATTAGAGGACTGAGTTTGGGACACTTCATCAGTCGCTAGAGTGTAGGCACCATAACTGGCTACCCAGTGTGCATCCTTTGATCAATTTGCACTGGGCATGCACATGCATGTTCTGCACAAACCGGGTACGGGACATGCAACAGGGAGCGACAGTGTGTGCCATTCAGAAAACGAATGCGCTCAATCTGCATGGTGACGCAAACTCACCTTGTTCACTGGATAAATGGATTCATGCCACTGTCTTCTCCATCTGTCAAAAAACTTCACCAAAACTCCTGGTGTTTCACTGTGAGCAATCAGAGTTTGATTGACATTTGGGTATTTTTTTTGGGTATCACGAAGAAATAAATTATTATGGGTCATGAAAAAATTGTAATTCATAAAATAAATAAAAGATTTTCTGTCTGCTTTCATATTTAAATTTAAACCTGCCCAGCTGGAAAGAATTTTAAAATGGAAGAGAATTTATTCAGCATTCAGCAGATGCTCCAGAGGTTAGGTATTACAGAGGTGGGCCAGAGTAGTGTTAGGAGTCTTGCTCAAGGACTTTTATTAGTGTAACACATCCTAGTTGCCCAGACTGGGAATCGAATCCCAGTCTCCCACATGTATGTGTGTGTCACTGTGTGTGGATGGGTTAAATGCGGAGGACAAATTCACCTGTGTGCAAGGATCAGTGGTCTTTGGACACCCTTACCTTTACCTAAATGTAATGTTGATTCATTTTAGGGACATCTTTTGCTGACCACACCCTGCATGAAACTCTGTTCCATGAAACTCTCTCTAGAAATAACATCAATTAAATCAAACAATGTTCTGTGGTGTAGTTTTTTAGCTCTGTGGTCATATGACCACCATTGTGAGCAAGTCCGACTCTGTAGGATTCTCTACAAGAGGGAATGGGTTTGTACAAAATGCTGACAGGAAACAGAATATTGTCATGTGCTGTCTCTAAGGGTTGTAACTGTTGCTACATGTTATCTATAGACAGAGTGACAAAGCTAATGGTTGTTCTAATTTCTGTGATGTGCACGGTCACACATACACAGCTTTTGTGCGTGGAGAGAGAGAGAGAGAGGGAGAGAGAGAGAGAGAGGGAGAGAGAGAGTCTGAATGCTGTGTGATGTGTGTTGGTCTCTGTTGGTGCGTGTCGTGCAACGCTGGCTCCAGTGAGCGGTTGTTATCAAAGGCCTTGCTGGTGTTGTTTTGTCCTGCTGGCTTTATCTCCAGGGCTTCAGCGTGGCTGCCTTGGCTTGGCCTGTCCTCTATCACGCCTGCCAGATAGGGCTTCCTCTGTGCTGAGCTTTGTTTGGGGGTCAGCAGCCTGACACACAGCTGTGGACACAACACAGGGGCAGTCAGAGTCTCACAGTCCACGCCATCATCTCCCCTTCCCACACACACACACACACACACACGCACACACACACGCAGCAGCAGCAGCAGCATGGACATGGAGCCTGTCCAGGCTGATGAAAAAGGGGCAAGTGTAAAGCATGAATGGAAGCTTTAGTAATCCCTCAGCCTCAGAGCTAGGAGCTGTGCTTTACTCTAATGGAGCTTTAATGAAAGTTGCAGTGGCTGTGCGGTGGGGAGAGAGAAAGAGAGAGAGAGAGAGAGAGAGAGAGAGAGAGAGAGAGAGAGAGAGAGAGAGAGAGACACTGCTGCACAGCTTTGATGGTGACTTGATGTAATTGTGATTCAGATCTTTTGATCTCTTCTCTTCTCTTCTCTTCTCTTCTCTTCTCTTCTCTTCTCTTCTCTTCTCTTCTCTTCTCCTTGTTGTTGAAATGGCCCAGTAAGTGTTTGAAGTGCGTGGGCAAACACAGGCAGACAGAACAATGTTTTGCTTCCACTTTAAAGACTGCCGAATCAGCCCTTAATGCTCTTAATAGCAGGAAGGTCAGACTATGATTACTCTTTGGCTAATACACACTATGTTCCTTTTGGCCGAGAGTCAGTTTGCTTGCTCTCTCTCTCTCTCTCTCTCTCTCTCTCTCATTCATTTCCTTTCTTTCTATGTCGTTTTCACCGTAGCTAAGCTACCATCAACTAGTTCTACCCTTGTCAGGCCACTTTTCTGACAGTACCCCATAAGCACTTTGGCAAACGTGAACACTCAGACATAGCTTTTTACTTTAGCCTTGATTCTCAATTGACAAAAGTGAGCACTTTTTCTCTGCCTCTCCCTCACTCACTCTCACACACTCTCTCGTTTCGTTTTTTTTGTTTGTTTTACATCTTACTTTTCATTTTCCGTGATAAACTTAGATGTCTTTCTTCGCACTGACTTACTCTGTTAAAATAAAGGTGCTTTAAAGGGGGGTCTTTGAGTGATGCCATAGAAAAACCACTTGCAGTTCCATAAAGAACCATATTCGTAAAAGAAATGAGTGTGAATGTGAGTGCGAGTGTCTTTAAATTGGAATAGAACCTTTACATCAATGGAAGGTTCTTTAGACATTAAAAGGGTTTCACATGTCACATATTATGAAACCACAAAGAGTGTTTTTTTTTAATGGCATCAGTCAAAGATTTTTTTGTACTTAAACTGATTGCATGAAATCATTCGTGCTTAATGATTGTGTGTGTGTGTGTGTGTGCGTGTGTGTGCGTGTGTGTGTGCATGGCAGTGGTCTTTAACTCTAGCACAGAGTTAGCAGGAGTGGCTGCAGGTGGTTGATTCAGTCTCTCCTTCTCTTCTTTCAAACACAGCATCTTGCCAGCTTATGTTTGCTTTTAATGAATCTTTCTTAGCCTTCCACAATGCACAGGGGGAGAGCTTTGGTTTGAAGGCAATGAGAAATGGCCTCATTATTTAGTGACCCCCCTCCCCCCTAACACACCTTGCCTTGAGTGTTTGCTCAGGGTCAGAATGGCAAACTACCACCCCAAACTTTTCCGTTCACCATGAGTCATCCATAACCCTCCTTTTGTCTGGAATTTCACCTTATCACGGATCTGAGAGCAGCTTAACCTTTTCACCTGCAATTCTAATAAACCAGATCAGTCAACAGGAATCTGATCTAGACCAGCCAACACCAACCTGCACCCCAGAACCCGGTGCTTTGATCATGACTGAAAGAAGCTTGTGTTCTTCCTATTTATTTCATTGGTTTGATGCCGCGAGACAGGAAAAAGAAGCACATGTAGCTCAGGGTTCCCTTTCTCGTCCTCCTGTCTCTCTTGTTTTATTTGTGGGATGCACACATGCACTGAACAGTGTCGTGCTACGGCACGTCGATATTCAGAAGGGTTTAGAATGGATGGTTGGCATTTGCATGCATTGATTGAGCGTGTGTTTGTCCAATATTTCAGCAAGGCTGATGACTTTATTAGACACATTGATTTAGCAGGCAGATGGATGGAGGAAAAGGACTGAGGGAATGAGGGAGGAAAAGAGGAGGAAACAGGAGAGAAAATCGAGCCTCTTCAAGCTTTGCTGGGCACCTGTGTGCACTTTGGGACAGACTATTGGACAAGGGCTGCCTTTTGTAAGAGAAGCACAAAATAACAGGGCTAAACCATCTCTATGACTCTCTGAAGTTACTCTTATTCATTTATACTATATGGACAAATGTTTAAGAACACCCTTTCTAATTCATGCATTCAGCTACTTTAAGTTGCACTCTTTGCCGACACAGATGTGCAAATGCACACATACAGTTTACCTAGTCCCTGTCTAGACTGTGGGGCATATAATCACGAACCTTTTGGCACCATACTTAATGCCAGGCGTGGGGTATTGGGGTATAAAGCTCCCCAGGAGCTGTGTTCTCTTGAACGATGGTGCTCTGACCAAAACTTCTGATATGAGTTGACCTCACTAAAAGTCTTGGTGCTAAATACAAGCAAATCCTCACAGCAATGCTTTGAAAAGTGTGTGTATGTGTGTATCATTAAATGCTTTATCTGTAGTCACTGAGATACAGTGAGATACAGTGTGGGTGAGGGGTAAGATATCCTTAGTCTATAAATGTGTGTGTTTTGTGCGTCTCTCGATACCACAGGAAATGGTGACCTATGGTGGGAAATCTCACCCTTGGTCAAACTAATGCTGGCCTAGTAACCATGGTAGACAAACACACATAAACACATACTCTGATCTCTCCTATCTATGGTAGTGTCACTCATTTCCACGTACTTTTCCCTCCAAAACCCTGACTTCCCCCATCTCCCAAAAGAACAATAATAATTGTCCCTCCAGAAATAGCCATAAAGTCAGTGCTTCTTATTTCATACTTTTTTTGTGTGTTTTCTGAGAGTACAGCAGATGTGGTTTTGAGGTTTTGGATCACACATCTGCTCTAACCCCCTGACATGTCTTTCTTTCTTTCTTTCCTCTCTCTCTCTCTCTCTCTCTCTCTCTCTCTCTCTCTCTCTCTCTCTCTCCATTATACGAACATGAGAAGGCTTTCTTTGCTCCTATTTTGTCAGGCTTTGGTTTGGGGTTTTCTGCAGGCTTCACGCTCTCTTACAGAAGGCCAAATTTAGAAAGCTGTCCCATTGTGGGTAAGACACTGAGCCAGACCAGAGCGGACCCCTCTGCTTCTACACCACTGCTATTTCCCCTCTGAAGGAAACCGGCTGTGTGGCTTCGGCTTAGAGGGCGATGCAGAATGGGAGGGAGTGTAAATCGGTGTGTGCATGTTCTGAAGGGCTTGCCATGCCCATGTCTGCTGTGGTGAGGGGTGGTAAAGAACTGAGGGCAGTTACAGGACAGGAAGTTACCCTAAAGCCCATCATATTCCTGCTCAAATTCCTCTACTTCAGTCTTTTTTTCTTACTTTGCTCTTGGAAAATAATGCATCGAAATTGGAATTTTGGATCGTATCAGATTTGCTGTTACAAAAAATTTAATAATCAATTAGTCGTTCAAAAAGCAAAATTAACCCTGAGATCTGCACTTTGTGAAAGCTACATTCTGTTTTCTAGGCTTTGTATCTCAGGATCAGATTAACCTACATACATGATACACATTTCATAACAAACTAGAAAAAGACTAAGTCTAACCACTGTGTCAATGAGTAATCGAGTCTGGAAAACTGATGAAATTCACTAAATCCCACTGGTATTCAATCCCAATTCAAATGCAAAAGGAGCTTCCAGTGCCTGTTTACTGCTTTGTCCAGGTGTCCACCTGCATACAAACTCTGACTGATCGGTGAGATTTGCATAAGATTTTGCTGTATTGAGTGTTATTCCTCCGGAATTAATGCGTGCGCAGCTCGTAATCTGTTTAGCATGGGTGATATTATAAATATGGTAATTTTATACAACTTATCTAAAAGAGTTCTGAATATATCAGTTTGTATGTATGATATATTGTCAAATCAAATCAGATCAAGTTTATTGTCACATTGCACAGGTGTAAGGGTGAGTGAAAAACTTGCAGTAGTAAAGCAGATGCATAAAAACACAGAAGAGAATTAAAATAAAGGTAAAAAATATACATATATGTAATATAAATTGAGTATTTACAACTTAATATACACTATAGTTACATTAAACATACATTATTGCATGGAAACATACATTATTGCTCTGTAAAAGTTCTGTGTTTATAAAAACTACAAAGGAATGTTTACATTATATTTACATGTGCATAAGTATATAAATAAATAGCTGTAGTGGGAGAAGGTAGTGGGAGACAGTCTTTGGTGGGTGCAGTGGGAGGCAGACTTTGGTGGGTACAGTGGGAGACAGACTTTGGTGGGTACAGTGGGAGACAGTCTTTGGTGGGTACAGTGGGAGACAGTCTTTGGTGGGTACAGTGGGAGACAGACTTTGGTGGGTACAGTGGACGTAGTGTAACTGTGCAGCTAATTGCTCCAGTTGTGAGTAAAGTGCAGGTGCAGAACGAAACTAGTCATGCACTAGTTTCAACTGAACATGTTTAACCCAGGGGCGTAGCCCCCCTCCATCCATTCATTCAACCTTGGGGGTGGGGTGTGGGGTGTCCCCCGCCATTGTTCCATTAGGGAGCTTTAGGGAACTTTTTTCCTTGCAGGGCCCCAGGTATACAGGGCCACGGGTGTACAAGTCCACAATTTCTAGAGTTTCTTTGTGCCCGTCCACCATATATCTATATTCTTCTCTGTGTAAATCCAAGATATATGCATACAATTTGAGTTAAAGTATAGTTTGCTGTTCGGTTATGTTGCTGCTTCACATCATGTGTAATAACACTCCTCAACTGCTACAATCACTGTATTGCACTGCCTGCCAGGGCTCAGCACTTTAACTACTTTGTTGTAGTAACATCAAAAGATTGTGATGTGTTGTGGCAAGGGCTGTTGTACAGTACATGGTAGAATGCGGAAGATTGTAGGTCTGGAGGACCAGCCGAGGACCGTGGTGGAGCTGTGTGAAAAATCATGCAGACTGGAAAAACACTCCTGATGACATTCTTTCACCTATTTCTACATCCAGTCACTGAGTCCTTCCACAAGCACACATGCAAAAGTACAGTGCCTACAAGGATAAGGACGTAGGTTGAAAGATGACATGTGCAGCAATCCAGCTGCAGGTCTGTACGTGTCGGTTTGCAAAAGCAGTGTAAACTGCATGTGTGTGTGTGTGTGTGTGTGTGTGTGTGTGTGTGGATGAAAGTTGGGCAGCGGAAAAAGTCATTTGTCTCTGTGATTACCCATTAATGAGCAGGTCCCATCCTGTCACTCCCTGGTTTTGTTTAGAATGTGTGTGAGTGTGTGCGCTTGCGTGCATGTGTGTGTGTGTGTGTGTGTGTGTGTGTGTGTGTGTGTGGTTGTGTGAAAAGAGTGTGTTTGCTTCCCCCTTGTTCATTGTGGTTAATTGCCCTCTCCTACTCCCCCTCCTCTTGGCTTAATGAGGTGGCTGACCCCTGCTCCCCTCCAGCTCAGTCAGAGCTTTATCATAACACACACACACACACACACACACACACACACACACACACACACACACACACACACACACACACACAGAACATGGCTCTTTCAGACTGTAACGCTGCCTTGTTTTCTCATGCACTCAGTCTCTTATGAGGCCGTAAAGACCTGCAAGGATTGCTCGGTATATTCCTATTGTTTACATACTGCCTGTTTGACCCATTGAACTGTGCTGTTGTGAAGCTTACAGTGAGACGATGCGGTTTAGCATGCCTGTGTGTTTGTCACTGCTCTGCTGTGGCCTTATTAAAGCTGCTTAAAGCTGACTCATGCTACATGCTCAGACTGGCTGGAATGAATGAGGAGCAGGAATGCGCCTGTCTGGCTGCTCGGGGCGGGTATTAACATATCCAATCAGCAATTAATGACAGGAGAGAGAGAGAGCAAGAGAGAGAGAGAGAGAGAGAGAGGGGGGGGGGGGGTGACCTGAAGCATCTGTCTATTGACAAAAGTGTCTTTATTACCGTGGCTTTACACTTAGTTTGCTTGGGTGGGGAACGATATGCGTAGGGTCTTCTGTAAAATCATATGTGAAATTAATTACATTTGATTGCTTGATTCAAATATATTGATTAAAATGTAGCCTCTCAATAAATCTGCAATAATTAGATTGCAGTTTGCTTGATGACCTATATTTCTACTAGATATCTTACAGTAACTCACAGTGTGTTGTGTATATATATATATATATATATTATACCCAGATCTTAGATGGTGAAGTCAGTGCTGGACAGTGGACAATAAGTGCTTGTTAACATCATTTTTAAAAAAGATATTTCTGTAATCCAAGTATTTAACATGTACGGTTGTCAGAAAATGACATACACACACAAGGGCAGATGAATATTTTCTGCATTACCAGTTTTATATATTTTTTAATTTAATGTTCTTTTTTCATAATGAATAGTGTAATAAAGAGAGACAGCTTACATTGCATGCGTTTAACAGACCCCCATGATGATGTGAGGAGTGTAGATTGTCAGGTAGTTTATTTTTAACGTTTTGGGTTTTTTTGGGGAATCTTTGGCCTCCAAAATGACAGTAAACATTTAGAACAATGGGAACTGCATTTCCCACTTGGAGGAAACTGGCAAGAAAATGGATTTAAGAAGTGTTCAATAAAACAATAATCTGTGGATGGTGATGACGGAAATGATTGAAGCAGACGTGTCATTTGTGCATGTGTCTGCGTGTGCTGTGCTGATGGGAGATGTGGTATTTGTGATTACCTCTGTTTGTTAACTGCCATTTTACTGAATCTAATCAGTGCCGTGCATGGCCCCCTGTGGTTGCTTCTGATTGGCTCCTCTCTGGTGCTCTGCCATTACGAGAAGTACACAAGTGTCGGGCTTGTCAGCCAATCAGCAGTGTCCTGTCTGAGGACAGTGGGTGAGGCCGTGTGTGTCTACAGACTGATTTTATTGTACGAATGTCTATTCTTCTACGTTAGTCCGTGTCGAAGATATGGGGCGGCGGAGTTTGAGAAAGTGCAGACGCAAAGGCGTTCAGTCACAGTACCTTTGGATTGGAGAGCCATAACTACAGGCCACTGTTCTGGTTCATTCATGTCGAGTTCCAGTTCTAGAACATTCTCTTCCATTCAAAGTGTAGAATGTTCTTCAGTAATGGGTTTGATGGGTTCTTCTCGGAGCGCTCAGCGAGCACGGCGATGTCGACCTGTCCGCCTGAGAGAGCAAAGAGAGATGAATTGGTTGTTAGTGAACAAGTCCCTGTCGAGAATCAGATCTTTGAATCATGACTCTCTGGAGGAGTCTGTGATTTCAGTGGTCTTACTGCAAATGACTATGCCGTTTTTCTTTCTCCGGCCAGCTGTAATGATCGCATGTTTGTCTTCTGCATAAGCTTGTGTGTGTGTGTGTGTGTGTGTGTGTGTATTAAATTTGAGTGTGTGAGCATAGGGCTTGTTTATGGAGGCCCTTGGTATGACAGCTGTCTGCTTTGAAGCTCCACACTGCTCCCAGGAGTGATTGATTTTATGAGCCTCCATCCCTGTGCCAGGCCAACGGCAGCCCACCGGGACATCCCACCTCGAGCATGTGTATGTGTCTTTCCATGTGTGTGTGTGTGTGTGTGTGTCTGTGTGTGTGTGGAAACTGAGACAAAGCCTGAGCACCCCAGTTTCTCACTGCAAATTGTCTGCGTGTGCTGATTTATGCCACTGTGGAGGAAATCTCTAATTTGCAACTTTTTATCTGTCCTTTTTTTACACTTATTCTATTTTTTCCCCATCCTCCTATTCTTTCTCTTCACTTCTGCTCCTGCTTTAATGTAATTCAGAGCACCTCATTCTCTTGGGCAATGCTCTCTCTCTCTCTCTCTCTCTCTCTCTCTCTCTCGCTCTCTCTCTGTCACTTGTTCTGTTTCCCTCTCTTTTGCTCTCTCATGCTTGTTCTCACTCCCCACCACCCTCTAGAACACACTCACACTTACACTTCTCCATCGCTTGCTCTTTCTCCTGCTCTCGCTCTCTCTGTGACAAAGTCTGAGAGTGCAAAAGAATGAGAAAGCAGGGCTGGGAAAAGGCCATGAAAG
>CM067510.1:4489884-4512384 GCA_034509495.1 Acestrorhynchus altus | reverse complement strand
CATCCTCTCATTCAGTACTGCAGAAAAATTGGTTTATTTCATATTTCCACATTTTCTGCACCATGCCTTCATGAAAGATAGTGAATACATGTTGAATCGTACCTGTTTCAATTTAAAATGGAAAAATGTGTCTTATTTAAGTTAATAAATCATTCTCCTGCTGAACAGTATATTACAGTATAAATGGGGGGGTCTGGCAAAATTCCAAACCTTTTAAACGTTTCTTTACTGCTGTTGTCCTCAAAATTGATTCGTCTTTAATTTGCTAAAAGAATTGAAAAGTGTTTTTCAAACAAACCTCTGCAGCACATGATCAATTACCACAGTCATTTGAATCCCAGTCATTCTAGACTCACTTACAGCAAACCAGAGCTGCACCACTTGAGACGGGAGACGGTGGTATTTGTACAAATATACACTTGGGTGTAAATTGTACACTTTATTTGAGCATTCTTGTCTTTAAGTGTGGGCTTCTTTATGAGCTCACAATAACCGACCTGCTGGGAATTTTACTGACTCTCATGATTCTCTGGCTTGGGGACGGATACAGATGGGTAGCAGTTTTGTAGCAGATATCTAATCTTCATTAGTATGTTAAGCCATTTCAACATTGTTTCATGTGCAGTTTAAAAAGTTTTGGTGGGAGGCATAGCGTTAACTTTGATCTCATCCCACACCAACTTTAGCCAGTCAGTAGTATGTATATAGATTAGGTTTTACGTCCTGTTGTCCACTGACATCATGAGGTCAAGTGACGTGTGTGTCTCGGCGCGCTCCCCTGTGAAGATGACCTTTGTTGGGCTGCTACAGATTGCAGGAAGCGCCCCTTAATTTCCCTTCCCTCCCTGCCCCAGCTGTGCAGGCGAGCCAGCACTATTTCACCAGATGTCCCGCAGACGTCGGAACTGCATGCCATGGATGAGTGCAGTTGCGAGATGGGAGATGTAACTCAAGGTTAGAATGGCCTCTGTCAGACGAGCCTCCGTTAATGCTTTACCAGCCTCCCTGCACAACGTTGCCCACCTACAACCGGTAAAGTCCAATGACTCACATAAACAGGCTCTTCCGATCGTGAGATGAAAAGGAGGGGTGTGAGCCTTGAGTGGTGTAAGAATGATGAGAGTTAAATATACTTACAGTCAGATCTTTTCCATGCCAAAGCAAAGAGGAAGTTTTGTCTGCATTTGTTTGACTAGTGTGATTACACTGCAAAACGAGGGGAGTGTCTCTGTGAGCCTACACACTGACACAACCCCAGAACCATTTATATATATATGTGTGTGTGTGTGTGTCCCAGAAATATACAAAAACAAGCACACATACACATATACACACACACATACCAATCATCCCTCCTGAACCTTGTCATCTTTAACTCATCATCCTGCTTCTAGGTCATCTTTATTACCCTCCTCTCAGCCCTCCTTTATTTTCCTCTCCCCCTCCAAGCTTTTCCCTCACCTCCCCTTGAATAAAACATTCAATACACTCCAGCAGAAGGCCTTGGAGTGCGGGCGTAGAGACCTAAGTTGGGCCAGGCCGCTCTCTAGCCTTATCTCCGTGGCTCTGCTTTCAATCTGCGTGCTTTCTCTCCTGGGGAGATTCCATGCAGGGTCTGAGCACTGAGCTGAAACAGGCCCAGGCCGAGCCACGGCTGCCTCATAGCTCCGATCTGTTCTGCTTCTCCTCACACACACATACACATACAGAGAGAGAGAGCTCGGAGGGGGTGGGGGGCCAGGCTGGCAGACTGAGCGTCTGACTGCAATGCTGAGTGTCATGGCCTTTTATACCCTTCAGTGCTTGCTGTCTGATCCAACTGATTGAGATGTGTTTGGGTATGGTTGGGTGAGCAGTGGCAATGTACATGTGCAGTGACCAATACCTTCAAAGTGACAGCGGTGGACAAGGGTTGTGGCCTGCATTGTTATTGTTGTTAAAAGATTGTTCAGTGTAAGCAAGTCTGCCTGAAGATCACAGAGAGTGGCTGATTATTGTTGATTGTGTCGATTGCCGTTCACCCAGTAGGCCTAGAAGTTATGGAATTCAGATGGAGAACATAGTAGACTAAGGGAACCACAATAAGTCAATGCCTTTATTCCCCACACATTCATAAAGTGAACCGTTGTGATTCCAATGTTTCCAATGTTTAAACACCATCTTTGGTTCTCAAGCATTTCCTTTCCGAGCTGTGTGTTCTGTAGGAGTCTGGAGGAATCTTCACACTTTCAAGTTCAGACTACGCGTTCCTTTCTGAGAGCCTGACCTTGCCATCAGTCCAAGCCCGTGGTACTCTTAGCAGATCTGGAGGTTCTGGAGGCCTATTGACTTAGTCATGACAGGAGGATTTCTCAGTGCTGTGTGGGCTCTCTGACGGTGCCTCTGGGGCTGCAGATCCATAGACAGGCCACTGGAGTGATGACGTGGCTCAGGGTCAAGCAAGGGAGGCCTGGGAAACACACATCTGCTCAAGGACTTATGGGAGATGCTTCATGGACCACAGCTTTAGACTGAAATGTTGTGTATCCATACTACAAATCACTCTCTGCCTGCAAATTGCTGTATTTCTGGCTGTGGTTTTCTTGCCCGTGATTTCGTCTGGGATGCCCATCCTTTTCGGGGCAAAGCAGTCTGGGTTATGACTCACCTCCACATGAATGTAGAGTCTCCTAATGCAGGTAATATCTTTGCCTGAAATGCTATGAAATGTGGAAGCATGTGATGCTGAAATACAAAAGTGTCTACAAGTATATCATAAGTTGGCACAGTCAAGCCTTGTAACCCCATTTTTTATAATGAGGGTATGAGCAGTAGACACAACCCAATAACCTTATACAAAGTTCTCATTCTCACATGGAGTCACCATTTCAGAGCTACACAAAGACTGTACTAGAAACATTTGACAAATGTGTTCCAGATCTAGTAGTTGGGATACATTGAGTGGCTTGGATTTGGGAATTGCCAGACAAGAAGAAGGAAAGGACTGAGAAATAAACAAGAGCAATAGTGATCAACAAAGCTAAAGCATAAACACCACCCAGCACATTTAAGACCTTTATCTCTCATCCCTCACCTCCCTCTGCCCTTCTATCTTTCCCTGGCTCCCTCTTTGCCCAGATAGTATATGTCCTTGCTCTTGAAACATGTTGTTCTTTGGGGAGAATTTAGTCTTGTGTGCCAGACGTGAGAGTGTGTGCATCTGAGAGGAGAGAGAGAGCGCGAATTAGAGGCAGTGCAAGTGCAAAAGTGAGCAAGAGCAGACCGACCTCTTTCTGTGTGAATCTGTGCAGCTGCTGCCACTGTTTGTGCACGTATGCGTTTGTCTGCACGTCGGTTTGTCTCTGTGTGTAGCTTTCCTTGAAAAGTAGAATGTGACTGAACCAGAAGCTCCCAAACCTCCCTGCCCTCTCCAGCCACATGGGACCTTGCGTCTGTTCTGCTTACCTTCTGATGATAAGAACAGCGTCTGTCTAGTGGTTAGACGTTTCCTAATCTCCATCTCTCTACTCTCAAAGCTCTTTATGATTGCTGCTGGATGCTGTTTTTAACCATTGGAACACAGGGTTTAACACTGACATCATATGAAAATTCCAACCCGAATGGGTTGAATGTACCAGCAAACTGACCAATCGATTGTACCAATCAAACTACAGCACCCACGTTTACATACATCATCATAATCCGTTAATAATCCCACTGAATCAGAATAGACTAGTCCAACTGAGGCTAGAAGAATGATAGCCATGTAAACATGTGTCCAGTTACATTTCCTGATCGAATGTTTAAATAGATTCTGTTTGGAGATCATGCTGTACTCAGCCAAAGCCTGGCTTATACACGGCAACAGCAACACGCACTATTACTGGAATATTGTAATGGGCAAAATCACTCTTTGGGGTGAGATAATCTTTCATCAAGTTGCATAAAATGAATGAAAGACTGCTGTGTCGTGTGGACGTTTTGCTCAAAATCTATGAATACTGTAAATCACGTCTCTTTCCCAACTGTGACATCAGCAGTAGTGGGACAGGCAGCCAGCTCATGTGCCTTTTAATGGTCCTTTAGGGCACTTCTTTAGTCTGGCACACTTTAAAAGTAATTAAAAAACACACCAACTACAAACTCATGTAGTACACTGTTGCTCCTTTGACACCCACACACCCACAAACACACCCGTATATATATATATATATATATATATATATACTCTCTATATTATATATATATATGTGTGTGTGTGTGTGTGTGTGTGTGTGTGTGTGTGTCTGTGTCTGTGTCTGTGTCTGTGTGTGTGTGTCTGTGTGTGTGTGTGTGTGTATATATATCCAGTGTGTTATGAGTGTTCCATGTTCACTAGAATAGGTAGTGAGGTAGTAAGAGTCTCAGACGTCTCAGCACTACCACTGCATGTACAACAGCCTGTCTTTGAAAAGAATGAACTTGTTATTGAAAAGAAGTCTAAACAAAATCCAAAAGAAGGCTAACATGCATAATGTGGTAAAGCCAAAACCACACTTGGCCAACACACACACACACACACACACACACACACACACACACACACACACACACACACACACACACACACACACACATATATATATATACAGGCTCACATTAGCAGGACGAGTGTATTAGTCATCTATTACAGGAACGTGGCTCTCACTGCTCGTGTTTTCCAGTCACACTGGACGCTCTGTGAATTTCCAGCCACGAAATAGTGCAGCTTTCTTCACCAGGCTGAGCCCAGTGGCTGGTGCCAGGGCCTGGCCTTTCCCCGACGGGGCAGCTCTAAACCACGGTATGCGCTCCCTTTACAATGGGTCAAACTCTCCAGCACTGCTTATTCACTCAGGATGATATAAAACATAATCTGTCAAAGAGAAGCCCCGTGAGTCTAACAGTACATTATGAACACGGTGAATGGAGACCGAGTTGCATTGAAAGCGCACGGTGCGTGTCATTCAGGTGTGTGTTAGGGCTATTGTACATGCTAAATGGGTTTCTCACCGTTCGCTACGCGTGGAATGGACACACGGGCCAAATCTCCCACACGGAGTGCTCTCTCAAGGCCTCGAATAAATCCTCCCCACTGAGAGTGAAAGAGTCAGAGAGAGGGAGTGAAAAAAGGGAAGGGAGGTGGAGAGAGAGAGAGAGAGAGAGAGAGAGAGAAAGCACGAGAGAGAAAAAGGAAAACAAAAATAACGTTTATGGTTCAGGCTGCCTCTGAAATAATTTTCCATATCAGTGCAACTGCATGAGCCTAGTGGGAGCAGGAATATGATTTTCTCTGTCCAGTGCCAACGGAAAATGGAATGGGAATCAAAACAAGCAGCTCTGAGCAGAGCGGGGGAATGTTGGGAAGAGCGGGATTGAGAGAGAGACAGAGAGAGAGAGAGCAAGGCAGGGGAAAGCTTGTTCAGGTCCTCCCATCAGCATTCCTGCATCGGGACTTGTCTTGACACTGTTGTTAGCACTGGCAGTAGGTCTTTTCTGGTCAAGTCAAACAAACACTCATTCAATCCTACTCTCCCAATGTATGTCTGGGTGCATCCAGGGCCCATTGAGACTTGTTATGCCTTGGCCTCTTTTTTTTCCTCTGGTTTCAGACCAAAAGGAGGAAGAAAGGAAAGAGTGAGGGCACAGGCAGGAAGATTTCCCTCCATATTCCTTCCCGCTAATCCCACTAGTCTGCAAAAGGTGCTTGCTGAGGCCTGGTTTTTGCAGCGTCTCCTAATTAAGGTCATGACTAAGACCACTGCAAAATCCCATCTTGCAGCTTCCGGACACCCACACAGTTTCATCACTCTTTCCCCTGTGCTCACACCAAATAAAGAGAGCTGGGGGAAGAGGGACACGGAAAGACGTTGACACCCCTGAGCCAAAGTGCTCTCGTGACAACGAGCCGATTAACATGGAAACAAATGCTTGGAGCAGACAATTGAATCATTCCCTGTTTGGAACAAATGGCAGCTTTGCTTGTTGCATGTAATTAGCCTAGCTGCACCAGGGCTGACAGCATCCATATGTCTGTGAGTGTGTGCGCGAGAGTGGTTGTGAGTTTAGTGAGAGCATTGGAGCGTGGCACACTAGCCACTAGTGCAGCATTTTTAACAGGGGAGAAAGAGAGAGAGAGAGAGGAGCTGCAGGAAAGTGAGGAGGGCAGATTTAATAAGGTGGAGTGTCAAGAAAAAAAAACAACATTAGGGCTGTTTGGTGAACTAACAGAGCCAGCCACTCGGCCTGCAGGGACGCTGATATGAGAGTGTAGACGGGCTTCTGTCTGCAGTGTCACCATCTCCCTTCACCACACACACGTGAACATGGCCCAGAAGAATGTGTGCAGTGGAGTACAGATGTGAATTTGAAATCAAGCATTACAGAAACAAAAGACTGCATTTCTTAACGGTTCAAACCCAAAATTCCCATTTTGCTGGCGTTTGTCATTCTCCAGGTTTCATATCTCAGGATCAGAGTAACGTCTAGATGATCCACAACTAACCACGATGAATGATCAGTGAGTAATTCAGCTCACAAAACCCCTAAAACTCAGTTGTTTGCAACTGAATTAAATCCCAGTTTAAATGCCACAGCAGCCTTCTAGTGCATGTTTACTGCTCTATCCACGTGTACATGTTTGAGCTCCATGCAGACTCACCAGTGAGATGGGGTTACAGAGGGAAATGAGAAGAAACGGGATGTTAGCTCTCTTTCTTCGCTCACACCATGTTCAAATTTCAGAATAAGAATCCCGAGAACGGATGATTACTGATACATGGCTGATACGTACAAAAATAAAGGATGTTGAGTTGTTTTTTATTTGGACGACTGTCAAGTATTTGTTCCCAAAATCAACTGTGTGTGTGAAGCCAAAAATGGGACGGACCTGGCATTGCATTTATTTATTATTATGGTATGAAAAAAAGGTTTGAAGCTGCTGATTCTGTACTCTGATTATGAATACACTAGGGAGGTGTTGAGGTGCACTGAGTGGAGGAGTGAGAGAGAGGAGTGTAAGAGGGAAAGACAGGAGTTTTCTGAAGTTTTGACAAAATAGAACAAGATAAACAGCCCAATGTCTCACAGGAGTTAAAGTGGCTAGAAATATAATTGATTGACTTTCTTAAATTATATAGTTCTTGATCATCCACTGATCATCTGAATTTTATTTGCTCTCTTTCTTTGCTTACACAAAGTCCTGAGGGATAACAAACAAACAAACAAACAAACAAACAAACAAACAAACAAACAAACATATAAAAGGACATTCAGATTGTTTTTTTTATTTTATTTGGACCACTGTCAAGGACACTGTTTGGAGAACTTATTATTATAAATGTCCTTGTCAATTTATTGTTTTTTCATTACCTGCTCAAAAACTCTCTGGATGCATCAACTTCCCACATGATTTCTAAAAAGTGTTTTTAGTCATTAAAAGCAAAAAAAATATATATATGCTCATTTTTACATCTCAAATGAAGTACTGATATCTGGTACGGGTCTCCTATAAATGCTTTTTTTTTGGTAAATAAAAGTGTCAAACAGTTGAAAACATCCCACATAATTAGCTACAGAACCCTTGGTTACTGTATGTGTTCTTAGCTTATTTCTGGAATTACATGTTTATCTGTGAAGGATTGTTTTAATGGTGTTAGATGTTATGCATTGTTGTTATGAAAACTTGGGTTCTTCTTGTTCTTCTGTCTGTTCATGTCCATGTTCCAAACTCACATTCCTCAATTTCTTGCTTAATGTTTTCTTTTCATTGCAGTGACCTGTTCTTGGTCCTTACCAGCATTTCAAGGCATTTTTGCTTTCTGAGAATTAATTGGACCGTGTGTGTGTGCGTGTGTGTGTGTGTGTGTGTGTGTGCACGCTCATGTGTGAGACACCACTGCCCTGTCACTGAACCCAGTGATGGCCCAGACAGCATGGTTTGTGTGATCTCGTAAAACAGTATGTATGTGTGTGTGTATTGTGTAGGTTGTCTGTCTGGCCTGCCCTTTCCCTGGCCACTCCCACCGACTGTGTCTGCATTGAAGACAGAGTGATTGGACAAGCATGATGAGGACTGAATAGTGTCTAGCTCACATGAGGGGGTTGATTCAAATATTTAAGCATGGAAACTTAGGATAACCGGTGCCTGTGGGCTTCTCTCTCTCTCTCTCTCTCTCTCTCTCTCTCTCTCTCTCTCTCTCTCTCTCGTTTTTGCTCATTATTCCTATTGTCTAATCTGCATATTCATACCCGGTACCTGTATCTGACTACTTTGTCAGTAACTTGGTTCCAAGCGACCTTAGTAGGAACTAAAATATGATGTGTAAACCTCGAGGAGATCTGATTGGGCAGAGAGAATCATCATTCTACTCTGATTTGTAAAATCACTATTTTTTTTAAAATCACTGACTCACAAAGGCTGGTCTTGAAATTACACATTGTTTTTTTTTTTTTTTTGAAGAGGTACAAGCGATCAAACGTTTTTTTGTTTGTTTTTTTGAGTGAGGAGCGCTGTGGTAGTGGAAAACAAAAAAGCAAGCATTGCGTCGTGTAGGTAAACATTTTTCATGTGTATTTATTGCTGAAAAAAATCATATACCCACAGGCACAGTCAGTAACACAGAGTGGATGTTTTGCCACGGTAGCAGATCATGCCTAATTATTTCACTCTACTCAGTTCATTTGATAATGCAATGCATAGACTTTGAAAATATGGATTTGGAAATGGATATTTGCACACCCCCTTTTCAGGCACATAAATATACTTTTAAAAGTATTGGTAGTAAAATTGGTATCAGAATGTTGCATTAAGTATTGCATCAAATAGAAAATCTGAGCTGATTCCAATCCTTAGAAGAAACGCTTACTCTTATGGCCTGGGCTGGGCTATAAGGAGGCCTATCGTCAGATTTTTGATCTCCACGTCTTTTCATTCATGGTGCACATTTAGCGTCCAAGAAATGATCCTAGGCGGTTCCCACCATAGTGCCGGAGGCTTCTGTGTTAAAACACAACAGAGCTACTGACTGGACTTGAACTATTGTCCTTTGCCATTTCCCGCTCTTCTTTTGTCTTTTCTCTTTGCTGCTCTTTGCTCTTTCTCTGGCCTCTCACTAATCTGAATTGCCGTTCTCTGTGGAACATCAGATCCTCTCAGATTCGCTCTCTTCTTCTCTCCCATCATGTTATCTCACATGGGTATTTGAGGATGAAATATTTAGAGCGCCTTTACAAGACTCCAAAGACCTGTTTCTCTGGAGAGTGTACAGGCCTGGTCGATCATGTGATGTACAATAACCCACTCACAAAAGAGATCCGCAAAACGTGCAGTAATGATGGGAAACATGGCAGAAAGGTCAACCCCTCTTTTATACCATTTATTCAAAAAGTTTCCCCCACTGATGTTTTGTTTTCAAACAAACAAACGAGCAACAACAAAACAGAGCAGCAATGGCAATGATTACACAGCCTTCAAACGTTCAGATCTACAAAAAAGGCCACTGGAGGCTGAAGTTTGTAATCTGTTCTCAGTACAGTTGTTAATCTCAAATTTGTCTCAAAGGTCGCTCCTTTTTGAAAGCTTCTCAAAATTGAATGTAGAGCATTTATTTTGGCTTTATGTCCACTGGTATTTCTGGAGCGTGTGTGGAGCCGCACATGCTATTTCAATTTCAAGTTAATCCTTTTTCTCTTTGCCGTTTTCTGTGTTGACAGAACGAAATGATTAATGACTAATGCCACTTTTACTTTGGATTACCCTAAATAGCCTTGCATGTTGGTTTAGAGTCATACACGGAGGTGATTTGGCAAAAAAGTGAAAAATAATATGGTGGCTGTGCGGTGGGATCCAAAATGTGTCTTTTTCACTGAGTCACGAAGTGGAGACACAAAACAAACAGTAAGTGAGAGAAGTCAGTGCTGTGTTTCCTTAAACTGATCTCTTTTTTCCCCACAAATGCTATTTATTATGGCTGTGGCGAGGAATAATATTGGGGTTTTCTGCTTTTGGAGTTGCACGTGTTTTGGGGGTTAGAACACTGCTGTTATGTGAAAGCATGAAAACCAGCTGTGTAAACAAACTATCTATCAATCTCTCCGTCTCTTGTCTATCTGATTTTTATATATATATATATATATATATGAAACTTTGCGATCATAATTATACAATAAAAAATTTCAAATTTTCTGTTCATATTTCAAGACTTTGGACATTTTGTACAAATGCAGGAAGTTCAAGATCATTATTACCCTTCCCAGGAATGATTGAGTAACAGAGATCAAGCCAAGAGCAATTATAATTAAATTACACCAGCAAATTCTAAAGGAAATTGTCAGTGAGTGGAATCTAAAGGGAATGTGGGCCATGCAACATGACAAAGACCTTAAGCACAGAATTCATTCTACGAAAGAATAGTTCAGGAAGAATAAAATGTATGTTTTGAAATGGCCAAGTCAACGCCTTGAAGCAGTTTTGGACAGAGAAACGGACCAAAACCCCTCCATGCTCATGTTCAGGACGTATCAACTGTTACTGTAAATGTTCCCTTTGCTTATTGACTCACATCTATACCTCTCTTAAGACTGCCATACCCACCCCTTATCTCTTCTTTATTGTGTGATGAGTTCCAGATCTCACATTCTTGTGTGTGGATGTTTTAGACTGACTGGCAGGACAAACCTTCCATCAGAGAACTGTGTGTACACTCTGTGAGTATTAAACAGCTTCCTCTGCGCAGACTGTTCAGTGGGATCTAGTAGCAGTTGCACTGTCTCACTGTGGAGTTGAGTACTCAGTACTGGCAGACATAAACATCCTCTGAAACAGAGAGAGAGAGAGAGCAGTGTTAATGTACACACATGTAGTCATTACAGACCAAAGCCTCACCACATGCTGAGAGAGGGCACTTAATTTCAGCCTCAGTTAGGTTGGCCTTAAACCCACTGCAGTGGACACGAAACAGATCAGCCAGCATAGCCCCCTGACAGCTGCTCTCTCGCTTACTGTCTTCTGTACATGTGCACCCACCCACCCACACATCCACACACACACACACACACACACACACACACACACACACACACACACACACACACACACACACACACACACACAAACTTGTGCTGAAACATGGCATTACTGGATTCTCCTTTGATGACACTGCTGAACTGAACGAGTCTGTGTGTGTGTGTGTGTGTGTGTGTGTGTGTGTGTGTGTGTGTGTGTGTGTGTGTGTGGCACAAGCACTCGGGGGTTCCCCACTCCAGGATTCCTTCTTTTAATTCCTTAATTGGATTAATGTCGCTTTGAGCCAGGGATGGCAGCGATTAGTATGCACATGACCCGATTTCCTTAAGCAGCAGCGGCATGAGATTCACTCTGCTCTGCTGCGCTCGCTGTGTAAATAATCACACTCTCCAAAGAGACAACAGCACAGCCTCAGCACGGACCAGCTCAGGACACGGCATCCTGCAAACATGCCCTTAAAATACGGCTTGATCATACAGTTCTGTGGAAAACCTTGTTGTAGAAACCTCTTCATTGTGTGGACGTTCTGGATGCTTTAAAGCTAATATAAAAATAGAATTCAATGCTCTGTGGTTCCGTTTGGCACCATTGCTTTTAAGATGTCATTGGGATTAATCAAGTGTAGATCACACTGTGTTGATTTTTGATGCATGGAACCAGAGGATGGTCAATGATCTCAACGAACGAGTTTGGGATTGAGAATATAAGGCACAAAAAAGGTATTTGAGACTTAAGAGAAAAGGGAATGTTTTTAATACGTTCAGTTCAGATGGTGTAATTCAGTTGCATGCGTTTGTACATGTTCTGTGACCTGCTTGTGATTCACTATGTCCTCCAATCCACTTGGGGTGTTCTTTTACCATACAAACACCAGCCATTCTTTCATGAACCTATGGAGGATTGCTGAAATCTAACATTCTAGAGCTGATAAAAAGGAATTATTGAGTGAAAAGTCACTCTATGAATGGCAGGTTAAGGTTAGGGTTAGGGTTAGGTTTAGGTTACGATGTAGGTTCAGAAAATGTGTCATTTGTGCATATTCACAGCTCTCAATGGGAAACCAATCTGAATGATCATGGAGATCACGACAGCATTAAGCAGTCATGCAGGCAAACCTTGAGAAATGCCAAATGTGAATGGCTGAATGGTTGTAAAAAACAAGTTGAACCACTTCAGACCTGTAGATGGGTCCAATGCAGTTGCATGTGCTTAATAATAAACTATATAATGTGGCGATATAAAGGCATATATTTGTTAGCAGCAGTTTATTTTATTACGTATCAGTGAAACAATTTCATACTGATTCATTATCATGTTATCAGTCTATTTTTGATAAGTCTGTCTCTGCCTTGTGTCCGTCATCCAAGGCATATTTTTTTATTTTCATGTAGAACCTGAAAAACAATGCATCCAATAGCTGTTAAAGCTTAAAGATCTTCAAATCCCCACATCTTGTTATTTTAGGAGAGAACTGGTGCTATCACATAACTGGGAGGCTTTTGACAAGGGAGCAGTTGTTAAGCCTACAGTTAGACTGTTGTGCCCCTCTAGAGCTGTGAAATTAGCTGTGAAACATAATTGTGAGAATATATGTATACATAGATGGATTTACAGCTCTGTAGTGGCACAGCTGTCTGTCTGTTGGTCAAAAGACAGGAAATCATAAGTTTGAATCCCAGCAACACACCCTGTGGGCAGTTGCAGATGTGAATATACAGTAAATAAATGTAGGCCGGTGGTAAAAAATCCCCTGTAATCAGTTACGGTATTGTTTTAAGTTAACCTGACAAACGTTTTTGCAGTGCATATGTATAAGTCTAAGATTGATTGGTCCACCCCTACCAGCAACAACCCACATAACTGTGCTGTTTAGCCTGCACAGTTCCTGTTTCTCTGTGGCACTGCAGTAGGCCTCCCCAGGTTCTGCACCACTCTATTCGCCGTGCCGAATGTGCTCGTTTGGCCTTGCCGCTCAAATGAGTTGGCACCTGCTTCTCTCCATTTGCGGGGAGAAACCTCTAGACCCCCTGCTATCCCTCTCTTCCTCCTTATTCCGGCCCCTGTCCCACCGTTCCAGCATCAACAGCATTTAATTTCTGCAGGTGGGTTTATTAGAGGCGGAGGAGGGTGCTGGGAAACATAGTGGGATGGGCCCAGGCAATCATTTCAGGCATCGCAGCTGACGCTCAGCCCACCGGCATGCTAGAGATGGAAAAATGAGAGAGAGAGAGAGAGAGAGAGAGAGGGAGAGAGAGAGAGAGAGAGAGAGAGAGAGAGAGAGAGAGAAGAAAGTCAATAAAGCAAAGCAAACAAAAGGAAACGTTTCATTAAAGGGGACTTGGCGTAGGGCTGTAGAGAGAGGGGGGAGTGCTTGGTGTGTGTGCTACTGAAGAGCTGTGCTGGGGAGCAGTGAGGTTGGCAGGCGCAGAGCTGCTCGCTGCCTCTGCCAGACGGCAGAGCCACACACACATTCACACACATAGAGGGATGACGGGGACTTTACACATTTGCTGCAGAGTATCGTCTTACTTCCTTTTATATTTTCATTCACTAAATCCAGCCACAGCCCCATGCATCACTGCAGTTTCCATCTCCATGTGTGGTGCTCATAGTGCATTTCCCAAGTCTGCAATCAGTCTAGCTCACTTGCAACAAGCTTCTATGCAGATGGTCCAGGTTTAAAGTGATATTTGGGTGGACATTCTCATTTACACAGTGTACCAGTGCAATTCTCCAAATGTAGTGAATCGGCTAAGATTCATTTGGGGTTTCTTTAGCTTTGCCCTGCAGCTACGGGCTTAATAGTTAACAAGTTATGGAGACTTTTATCTCTTAATTGTGAAAACTGTTCGTCTATACTCTCTCAGTATTTTTGTACCTTTTTAATCAGTGGTTAATCGCAAATGTTGGCTTTGGATCTACTGCTTAGGTCATAAAGGTCACACACTTTTTGGCTGCTCCAGATTAAACACAGACGTTTAACGCTTGTAAAAAGCTTGTAATATAGCTTTTATTGAAGCCTATAATGGACATTTTGCATATATTTGTCTTTTTATGGTTCCTTCTGGCACAAAGCTGCTGCTACTGTTTTCTGTTTCCAACCCAACTGACTGAATCCTGGTTATACCTGCACTGTGCAGTCACAATTATGTAAATGTCACGGCATTTTGCTCATATTTAATCTATAGCACTAAGCCTTGGGCCACGTATAAGCCTTTCCATTGCTTAGAGCTTTCCAACCAATAGTTCATAATGAAATACAACTTGTACTGTATATATAAGCACCATTCTGTTCAATAAACATATAGTAAAAACTGCAGGTAAGGCACAGATGTCCCTGGGAGTTCCCCAAGGGACAGATGTTATAAATTAGATTTCTTGCTGACAGTCTCTTCTGTTTTTTTATGTTTATGAAAATTCAAGTTTTAACTGCAATGAAGTGCATTTATTTAATTTGTTACTCTGTTGGCCTGCTATATATATAATATCTTAAAAGTAAATATATATATAAGTATATATTTAAGAAAATAAAAATACAAGAAGAGAATAGAAATGTGAGAATTTCCTTTAGCCTTCGGAGGTGAGGGATATCGAGCCTTTTGAAAAGTTCCTGTTCTGATGGTGGGACTCCACCCATGCTGTAGGCTGAGGCAGAACTTCAGTATTGCTGGGGGATGCAGGCCTGTCATTTTGGCCTGTTGTGGGCTGTAGTGGAGCCTGTGGTGGAGGTGCTGGGCTTGTGAGTAGTAGAGATGAAGCAGTGAACGGCTGTAGAGGCAAACCCCCCTTTATACTGATCCCTATCCAGCTGTGTGGTTTCTATCATAGTCCTTTAGGTTTACTTTTGGACTGCAGGCTTATCCCAGATCAGCGTTATGAGCAGCATTCTGCCCACAGAGCAGTGGCTTACCACTGCCACGGTGGGAGGGAGTGTATGAGAGTGTGTGTGTGTGTGTGTGAGGAGACGAGGTGTCCCGTCAGCTTTGATCCCCGGAGAGTCTGCGCCAGCCCTGTCTGCAACGGCCAGCCTCTTCTCAAACCTGCAATTACACTGCTTTTCCTTTTCTCTTCCCATCTTCTTTTTCATTCTCCCAGCTGCCGCTGTTTCCAGTTGGAGAATTTTGGCGGTGGCCTTGTGCACTGTTTATCTTGCAAGAGCAGTCATTTGGTAATTTCACACCTCTAAACATTTCTTGTAACCTCCTCCTCCTCCTCCTCCTCCTCCTCCTCACCCTGCTTTAATGAACTTTTATTGGTTTCGGAAATGAATAACTTTTTCAGCTTCACCTCACTTCACTTCGAGAAAAAGGCAGCTTGTAAAGGTGCAAGGAGTAAATAATTTGACTGAATTCATTGAACAATATAACCCAAAAGAATAAATGATAGCAATAAATTGAAGTTTATTTGCTCTGAAGTAACTTCTAAACACTATAACCACATTGTATAGACTTCAGCCAGGAAAGCTGACAGCTTAATTGTATTATGTGTGTGTGTGTGTGTGTGTGTGTGTGTGTGTGTGTGTGTGTGTGTGTGTGTATATATATATATATATATATACACTTACAAAAGTAGTGCTTTGCTGTTCACTCAGAAAATATCCGGTCAAATGTCAGGTTGGGGGCTAACAAGATTCAGAATATGACTTTATGGAGTTAAATACTCTTGACACAGATGGGTCTTCAGTCTGCGTTTGAAGACAGTGAGGGACTCAGCTGTTTGGACCCTCAGGGGAAGTTCATTCCACCATTTTGTTGCCAGAACAGAAAAGAGTCTGGATGCATGTACACATGCAAATCCAAATGTATTAAAAACAAAACCCAAAAATATAACATGTACATAAGTATTCGCTGCCTTTGCCATGGCGCTCAAAATTGAGCTCAGGTGCATCTTGTTTCTGATCATCCTTCAGATGTTTCCACAGCTTGATTGGACACCTGTGGTAAATTTAGTTGATTGGACATGATTTGGAAAGGGACACCTGTTTATATAAGGTCCCATAGTAGACAGTGAATGTCAGAGCACAAACCAAACTATCTAAGAAATGGTCTGTAAACCTCCAAGACAGGATGGTATCAAGACAGAGATCTGAGGACGGGTACAGAAAAATGTCTGCTGCGTTGAAGGTCCCTTTTCCTAGAGCTGGCTGCCTGGCCAAACTGAACGATCAACGTAGAAGGGCCTTAGTCAGGGGGGTGACCAAGAACCCAGTGGTCACTCCAATGGGGAGCTCCAATGTTACTCTGTGGAGAGAGGAGAACCTTCCAGAAGGACAACCATTTCTGTAGCACTCCACCAATCAGGCTAGACAAAGCCACTCCTCAGTAAAATGCTCATGACAGCCTGTCTGGAATTTTCCAAAAAGCACCTAAAGAACACTCAAACCTTAAAATAAATGGAATTTTTTTGGACTGAATGACAAGCATCACGTCTGGAGAAAACCAGGCACTGCTCATTATCTAGCCAATACCATTCCTCCAGTAAAGCATGGTGGTGGCAGCATCAAGCTGTGGGGATGTTTTTCTGCAGCAGGAACTGCGAGACTAGTCCAGGTTGAGGGGAAGACATCTGTGAATGTCCTTGAGTTGCCCAGCCTGAGCCCCGATTTGAACCCTGAGGATTGAACCTGATTTAACATCTCTGGAGATATCTAAAAATGGCTGCGCACCAATAATCCCCATCCAGCTGATGGAGCTTGGGAGGTGGGAAACTGGGGGAAATGGGAGAAAATGGGGGAAACATCCCAAAAACAGGTACCAAGTTTGTAGCATCATACTCAAAATTACTTTGGCTGTGATTACTGCCAAAGGTTCTTCAACAAAGTATTGAGCAAAGGCAACAAATAATTATGCACATGTTAACATTTTGTGTTTTATTTCTAGTACATTTGTAAATATTTCAAACAAACATAACAAAATGTGCAAAAAGCGAAGTGCTATGGAAACTTTCCGGATGCAAGGGTGTGTGTGTGTGTGTGTGTGTGTGTATACACTCTAATATACACTAGTAAATATACTGTAAATCTAATGAACGTTTATGTATAAATATAAATAACTGTATGTATAGATTTACTGTAGACCCTCTAAATAAATGTAGATGCTGTAAATCCTTTAACCTTAAGTATAAATAAACGAATTCTTGTAAATCTTATTATGGAGATGCTGTAAATCCTGTGACTGTATAAAGGTATGCTGCGTATATTGTAGATGTAAGTACCATAAGTCCTCTAACTTTAAATATACAGATACTGTAAATCACATGTGTGTAATTTATGCAATTCACATGAGAACCTTCTCTCTCGTTTCTCGTCCACTGCCTCCCCCAACTACAAGTTTCTCTACATTTACGCGGCTGATTTAATTATTCCATACACTGCACTACACCATGCGTAAATCATTTATAATGAACACCTTATTGCTAAATTAGATTAGATTTTGAGCTTAATAAAGCACAAACATTTGCACAGCATCTGGAGCATTTGCATAAATGTTAATTTGACTTATTTAAGCATTAGCATTTGTGGTTTATTTCATTGTTAGAAGGAAATAAAACTATAAAACAAAGTCATTCTTAAGGTTCCTTCACACTCCATTTCACTCCCAGCTTATTATGCCTTTTTCATTCTTCACCCCTTCTTCCATTACCCCTGGAGAGTATCCATTTGATCCACCTGTCCTTCTTGTTTGTACAGCATATGAGTGTGTTCAGAATATGAATGTGTGTGTGAGTGTTCAGCATATAAATGTATATGTGTGCATCCATGCTGGGTGTGTGTGTGTGTGCGTGTCAGTTATGTGTTTGTGTGTGTTTAAATAAACACAGTATTACTATAGTCTGTGTGTGTGTGTGTGTGTGTGTGTGTGTGTGTGTGTGTGTGTGAGAGAGAGAGAGAGAGAAAGAGAGAGAGTTGAGAGAGAGAGAGAGAGAGAGTCATGTCTACTGTAAGTGTGTGGTAGTAAATACTGTTAATATTGGATGTCTATTGACTGGGTAATTCTGCCCTCACCAAGGGCAGGCGGGCAGGTGTTGCGTTTGGCCGTTAGACTGTTAATCTGCCCCCCTCACCAAGGGGCCACCACCCATGGGACGCCCTCTCTGCAGGAGAGGGAAGCAGCTACTCCATCCATCCTTTCATCCCTTCATTATCTTGGTCTGTCTCTCTCCTTTCTTCTTTTCCTGTCGCCTGGCTTCACTGTCAGCTGTTCTTACCTTTGTCCTTCTGGGCCTTCTGAGCTCACCTCCTCTTCCTCCTTTGTTTACCTCTGCTCCTTGTTGACGGGTTTGTAGAATAGGAGGTGGCTGACGAAGCAGGATTCCTCAGTTAGCGAGATTTCTTCTAGAAGTCTCTGAGGAGTATGTAGAAACATTTCACTTCATCAAGACCAAAGGTGTACATTTAGAAGGTTTTATTTCGGAGTCTTCGGCGTTGACCTCTTAGTCGGACCAGGTCTTGAAGCTTTGGGCCCTCTCAGATCCTGCCAGGTGTGGAAGGCAAAGGCGTAGCCAACCCTCTGGGCGACTAACGGGATTGAACTAGTGGCAACATGGAGGATGGAGGGTGGTGCATCTGTAAAGCAGCAAAAGGGGCATGTGAATAAAGGCTTTTAAAGACAGTGATTGGTTAAGGGGGGAAGGCGAGGCATTTGAGTCTCCTGGTAGAACTTAATCTCCCGGGAGAGCTTTCATTTCTCAGGTAGCTAGCTTACTTTGAGTTTGATGTGTTACACCACCGGATATTGCTACTTTTGTACTAATCTTTTGTAGCATTGAGAGCAAAAACAACTAGAGAAGCAGAAGCAAAGTGAGGAAACACCACTCCAGGACAAGCTCAGCAAGGATGCCAAGAATCGCAATTTGAATAAATTGTTATTCTAACAGCTGTGGTTCAAATGACCCAATGACCTTGTACTTAGTTATTACCAACAATCCTGTTTACAGCACATGTCTGTATACCTGGGAGCAGCTCTGAAACCAGTGGGTCCAGGATTTGTTTACATTTCAACCAAAATATTGTAACAATACAATCCAAACAGCAAAGACAGCATCATAGCAGCCTTTGAGGGTCAGCCATGGCCTTGTGGGTAGGGAACCAGCCTTGTGACTGGAAGGTGGCTGTTTTGAATCCTTGAACTGGCACAGCATGACTGAATCGCCCTGGATTGGGCTGCCCACTGCACTGGGCAGGTGTGCTCACTGCGTCCAAGGGTGTGAATTCACTAGTGTGTATGTGTGTGTATCACTATGCGTGGATGAGGTAAATGGACATATTCCCCTATGTGCACCTTTACCTTTACCTTTATCTTTCTCTTGCACGGATTTTTCCTCACAAAAATAAATAAATAAATAAATATTAACATTAAAAGATATAAAAAATACACTATATGTACAAATATTTGTGGATACCCTTTCTAATCAATGCATTCATCACACACACACACACACACACACACACACACACACACACACACACACAGCTGGTCTTTTCCTTGTATAGAAGTACTGCCAAAAGAATAGGACTCTCCTCTAGTGCAGATACAAATGAACCTATCAGCACTGTACTTAATGTCATACCTGGGAGAGATGGGGTATAGAACTGTGTTCTGTGGAATGATGGTGCTCCATCCATATATATATATATATAGCTGTGACATCTACCAGAGTCACTAGTCTGATTGCATGGACAATTCTAGACAGACTCTGCTGGTCATGATCTTTAGGCACCTGTGGTCGGCCACTGTGATGTCCACTGTGGGTGTTAATGCCTTCTGAGACATATTCCTGGTACACATGTGACACTGTAGATTGAGGAATGTTAAATGCCCGCACAACTTTAGAAACTGAATCTGGCTCCCACCATCAGGCCTCACTCATACTCCAGTAATTCACATTGCCTTGTCATGCGCATGCTGGCCACGCTGGCACGCTGGCACGCTGGCTGAAGTAACACTTAATTACCAATTTACACATTGCTGCCCCATGACTTTTGGCATATCTGTGTATAGATGCTGGAGATATCAGATACAGTGTTCATAGCTGATTGCATTTGAAGGTGTGAGGTGTGTTCTGCTGGTGCTTGTTTGGTTCATTTATTTTAATGAGAATGTGTTACACATTCCTTATATAGCTCCTTATTCCTGGTGCTAATAGTTTGTGTGTGTGTGTGTGTGTGTGTGTGTGTGTGTGTGTGTGTGTGTGTTTGTGTGTGTGTGTGTGTGCGTGCGCGTGGGGATGCCCTCACTCGCGACTGAGCCGTTACAGCAGAATGATCACAGGGGCTTAATCATGGGAACTGTGTTCAGAGCAGAATGTGTGCAGAGACTCTCATACACTCCTGCTCCCTTTCACCATTCTCTATTTCACACTCTCCCTCGCTCTCTCTACATCTTCCCTTTCTCTTTCCCTCACCCACCTTCTGCTCCCTGCTTCTTCCATTTCTCACTTCCTCCATCTCTCTCTCTCTACATCTTCCCTTTCTCTTTGCCTCACCCTCCTTCTGCTCCCTGCTCCTTCCATTTCTCACTTCCTCCATCTGTCTCTCTCTCTCTCTTTCTCTCTCTCTCTCTCTCGCCCTCGCCTCTTGCTCTTTTTTTTCATCTCTCTGGTGGGTGCTCTCTTTTCTTTCCTCCTTGATCTCTCATCACCCACTCTTCTTCTCTTTATTCTGTTTCTCAGGCTGTTTTTATGACTTTTTGTTATGAGAGAGTCTGATAATCAGGTGGCTGATGCAGAAAGAAATTTCAGTTTGGAGGCTTAAAAAGCTGACCTTTGAAAAAATCTCGAGTGTAATTTAGACGGGGTGAAATTTTACAGTTGTATAGAAATTAATATGCGAAAGGATGGTGGATGAGCTTATTTACCCTCCCTTTTATCTAAAGCTGCATTTTGAAGGGAACCTAAGAGCAACTCTCCAGGTTTGCTTTTACTCCGACTGTATAAGTGCTCCATGCCTGATGACTCTGGTCTTTCGGAATTGATACAGCTCTTGATGTCGTAAAAGCAGTTATGTATTCCATGAAGTGGATGATTTAAGCAGCCTGTTTGAAACTGAGCAGCCCTGCTTTCTGAAATCCCTGGGTTTGCTGAGCTGCATGAGTCAGAAAGTGTAAACCGTGAGATCTGTCCTGGCCACGGTTGTTGTGCTGTGCAAGTCCAGCGTGATGGTCCTTCCCTTTCAGCGTCTGATCTGTTTCGCTGTTTCTGTCCTGCAGGCACTGGATTGATGGGAAACTCCTCGGCTTCCTTCATGGGTACTTTCCTGGCAAGCAGTCTGGGTTCACCCCCCTCTCACCCCTCCGGACCCCCATCGTCCCCCTCCTCCCCACCATACCGCAACGGGCCGCACTCCAGCGCCCCTTCACAGCTCTGGTTCCCACACCCACATGAAGGTAAGATGTACCTGGATGCACCTGGTCTTACATTGGGAGTGTGGGAGTGAATGAGTGTCTGTTTGTCTTGACCAGAGAAGAGCTGCTGCTAGTACTAACAGCAGTGTCCAGACAAGTCCCAACACAGGAATGCTGATGGGAAGACCTGAACAAGCTTCTCTCGCTTGCTTACACTTGCTTCTATATATCTTGCAATCTCTCTCTGAGTCTCTTCTTTCCAGCACTCTTCGTATTTCTCTCTTTCCTTCTGTTATCTCACTTTCTTCCACTCCTCACTTCTATTCTATTCTATTCTATTCTATTCTATTCTATTCTATTGCTCTCTCTCTCTCTCTCTCTCTCTCTCTCTCTCTCTCTCTCTCTCTCTCACTTTTTCCTTGTTCGCATGCAACCAGTGGCATGTTTAGCTTGTGTGTAGTGGTTGTGTCAGCATTGCAAGAATGTAATGTGTACACACACACACACACACGCACGCACACGCACACACACACACACACACACACACACACACACACACACACACACACATTTCTTTGTAAGTCTTATTGCAGTCTTGTATAAACAGTGCGCCTTGCCCAGGCCCAGCGTGGCAGTGTTTGGGATGAGCTGTGGTTAAGTCTCTATAACAGCTGCCTTTCTGCCTAATCCTGATCTCAGATGTGTATTACAGAAATCCCCTCTGTCCTAACCTCTTCTGTAGCCATACACAGAGTACATATTTCTGAATGAACATTACAAGTGTGTTTTGAATGCTCTCTGGAAAGCGTGTGCCGTGATATATAGTGATATAGGCAGTGTGTTTTGTACTCCTTCACGCATGTTTGTACTGGTGCTGATCCCTACGAGCCTCTTTTTTATGTGAAATGGAAACTTTTTGGGAAAGGAACGAAAGCACTATGGAGTTTTAAGTGCATTAAAATGCAAATGTTTTCAGCCTACAGTGTATTTCAAATCGAATCAAACCCAGTTCCTTGTCATGTCATTGCAAAACGTCAGTGCAGGTTCCTCGCAGCAGTCAAACAGATGAATGGAAAACATGCAGGAGAAGAAAAATAACAGTGAGAAAATAAAGACGCAATGTACATATATGTAATA
>CM067510.1:4467384-4484884 GCA_034509495.1 Acestrorhynchus altus | reverse complement strand
CGCTACATTCTGTCACTTTTCCTCAATTACAGGATGAGAAGGGCAGGTGGCCTCACTTTTCCTCACTCAATCCCCACACCCCCAACATGTCCATGTGTGTGTGTGTGTGTGTGTGTGTGTGTGTGTGTGTCTGTGTGTGTGTGTGTGTGTGTGTGTGTGTGTGTGTGCATGAACATGTTACCCAGCTACTGTGTGTGTGCTATGTGTCTGTATATGCATGCACATGTTCAGTGTGGTCCTCCACAGCAGATGCATGATGCATTTTGAAGAAGGCAGAACTGCGCTCTGTCTGATTGTTTGGGTGTAGTGTGCATGGCAGGGTGCTCTGTGTGTAAAGGCACACTACAGTGAAAGGGCTAATTCTGCAGTGAGGTGAATGGAGTTGTGCATCTGGAAGGTGCAGAGCCGGTGTTAAATTACACCGCCAGCGCAGCTCTGACCTGTAAGTGACTGGTTGTAGTGCTGAGCTGTAACTATAACTCATTATCCATTCACACGTACTGATTCATATCCTTACACATCACTTGAGCAACAAGGGAAGAGCAGAGCCGAGTGAATGTGTGTGTGGGGGTGTGTGCGTGTGCGTGTGTGTGTGTGTGTGTGTGTGTGTGTGGAGCATGACAGGTGGATATAAAGCGGAGTGTAATGCTGAAGTGCTCAGCACTCCCACGAGAGCTCAGTCAGGAGGCAGAACGAGGGGAAGCCAGTTTAACAGACAGGATGATGTGCCAAGTGGATGGAGAGAGAAAGAGAGAGAGAGAGCAAGCAAGTGAGAAAAAAAAAAGAGAGGGAGAGGAAGAACGAGCAAAAGGAAAGTTCGTCATTAATATTTTTTCCCAGAGTAAAGATGAAATGCTCGGCATAAAACAGACACAGATGTGTTCGTGCGTCTCCTGGCTGCAATGATGGCTCTGTGGCTGGGGACATTTCTGTCATCTCTCTCTCTCTCTCTCTCTCTCTCTCTCTCTCTCTCTCTTTTTCTGGCTCATGCACAGCACACACACACTTACGCACACACTCCTCCTCGCTGAAAGCAACTCCTCATTCTCTCTGTAGTCCGAGGAATGATGTAGGATCGGCTTATTTTAGCTCTTTCACCATCATTTACGGATCCCAGCAGATTGTATACACTGACTGTAGGCCAGTAGCGCTCTCTCACTACTAACTCTTCCAGTGGCTCCTTCCTGTCATCCTTGCAGGCGTGAATGTGTGTGTGTGTGTGGGTGGGTGGGTGAGTGTGTGTGTGGGTGCACATACGCACGTGTGTGTGTGTGTATGCATGTCTGTGTGTACACCTGTGCATGAGTGTGCTGCTATCTATGTGCTATCTAAGTATCTTGGAGTTACCATGTGCTTGTGTGCATCTGTTTGTTCGTGTGTGTGTGTGTGTGTGTGTGTGTGTGTGTGGTCTCAGAGGGCTCTGTCTAGAGTGAGCTTTCACTCCCCTCTGCTCTGTAATAGGCTGTGGCGGTCTGGCGGAGGCTCACTGGGTTTTATTGCACATCATTAGAGTCTGATTGCTTTTGGACTGTCATGGAGCTCGCCTCTAATTGTTGGCATTTAAATTAATTGGTGGAAAGGAGAAACGCTGATGAGGAGAGCAGCGTCCCTCAGAGGAGACGAGTGGAGAAGACCTCCATTCCACAGCTCTCTTCTTCTCTTCTCTTCTCATCTCTTCTCTTCTCTTCTCTTCTCTTCTCTTCTCTTCTCTTCTCTTCTCTTCTCTTCTCTATTTTCCTCTCATTTCTTCCTCCCTCTTCACCTCACCTCTTCTCCTTCTCTGTGCTCTTTTCCTCAGTTTTCCTCTCCTCTCCTGAGTTCTCCTTGCATCACCTCTTCTCATCTCCTCTGCGTTCCTATTCTCTCTTCTCTCTTCTGCTATCTTTTCTCTCTGTTCCCTTCTCTTTAACTTTTTTCTCCTTTTTTCTCCTCTCTTCTCTCCATTTCTCATGTTTCCCTTTCTTGTCTCCTCTCCTCTCCTCTCCTCTCCCCTGCTTTCTGCTCAACATGTCTCTTCTCTTCCCTTCTCTTCTCTTCTCTTCTCTTCTCTTCTCTTCTCTTCTCTTCTCTTCTCTTCTCTCATAAGACACACACACACACACAGACACAGACAGACACACACACACAAACACACACACACACACACACACACACACACACACACACACACACACACACACACACACACACACACACACTTTCACATGTGCAAACACACCTATGCAGGCGTGCACCTGTTTACAAATGGCAGTAAGCTCGCGGTGATGTTGTCCTCGTGCTCTGGATGGTGTTTGTTGGAAATTGAAATTCAGTGGCTGTAGAAAACAGGTGCAGCCAGAAGGCCTCGTATTAACCATCTGTACTCCCCTGTGATGTCACTGTCAGCAAGACGCTCCGCTGCTGTCAATTAGCAGCAGAGGCAGAGAAAAGGGGAAACACTCTCTCTCTCTTTCACCCTCTCACTCATTTTTGCCTCTCAGACACACTGTCTCTCTCTTCCTCTCTCTTGTACATGTTCGGCCTCTTGTTCTACAGCATGTTTTACACCCTCTCATTTTCTCTTCACCCTATTTCTCTCTCTCTCTCTCTCTCTCTCTCTCTCTCTCTCACACACACACACACACACACCCACACACACACACACACACACTCCAGTGTGTTTCCTACCCTGTGCCACTCTATCGCTCATATCTGTGCCTTGTTAAGCACGTTTGCTCATTGATTGTCATCTGGGAAGATCTGAACCTGTTAAACAGGCTTAAAGCTTCAGAAAGGCTTCTCTCTTCCATTTTCTGCATTGGACTTCATTTTCAGCTCTGTTCTTCTGTTTATAAATATATGTGTGTGTGTGTGTGTGTGTGTGTGTGTGTGTGTGTGTGTGTGTGTGTGTGTGTGTGTGTGAGTGTGAGTGAGTGCATGTGAATGTGACCACCTACTGTATACACACTGGTGTTTTTGGACAATGGCTGTGTGGAATGTACGGGATGAGCTTTATGGCCTGCTATTTACTTTGGCCAGGACTGTTAAATTTTTAACTGCACCCTGTTTAAAAGTGATGAGCACACACACACACACACACACACACACACACACACACACACACACACACACACACACACACACACTAATAGTTGTGGTTAAATTTAAAGGCTTTTGGATAAAAGAACCTTTAGAGGAGCAGGTTAACCATTTAAGACACTGTATATAAGCCTTCATAGCCCCTGTGGGTTTCTACTTGTTATGCAAATATAAATATATATATATATATATATTATTGGATTAAATACTAAATAATAAACCTTCAAAGGCATAAGACAAAGCTACAGGCCAGAACAGACATCAACAGGGCAAGAACACAGCAAACAGTTGTTATAGCTGGTCACTTCACGTCACTAGTTTCTGGATTGTATCCTGATTAGACTTTACCCGTTGTTGTCATATGCGTCTCCAGTTAGTTGGACTGAAAGCTGATTGCTGTGTGGGAAGGAATATGCAAATCTGCTTATTATGTGGCTGTGCTAACGAAGGTTGCTGCCTTGAAAATCAGCTTTACGTGCCTTTATGCATTTCTTTAAACGTAGGGAAGGCAATAGCATCAGTAGTCCATGCTGATGATAAAATGACCGTTTTGCCCAGCATAGGGAGGAGTTTCTTTTGTACTGGGAGGAGTTTTGGTTATAGAATTGGTTGTACCTGTTTTAAATGCATCTAAAGGGGGGCTTCCACTTGGACTTTGTGTAAACTGGCCTTACCAAGATAAAATCCTGATGCTCAAGTTGTATAAAGTGACCAGGTGTAAACAGCTCACTTGAAAACAGGTTGTTGAAACGGTGTTAAATGGAGGCACATATACATGATTAGCAATAGTTTACTGGGAAGCAATCAAGCACATGTAGCATCTACCTACGAGTGTACTCTTGTACATAAGAATGTGTCCGTGTTTACTGTGGGGAAAATGCTTTTGAAAGCACGCCCTTCAGTCATTCAGACTGGCTCATCAGATGCACTCTGGTTGTACCTTGGTGTATTCGGGGCAGTTCTAGTCTGTGGCTTTTGGCTGCTTGGCCATTGACCTCTGCTGCTCTGTGTCTGCAGCTCAGCCATGTGTTTAGTTTCCACATGGATACCCCCAACACCCCCCGTACCGTGGCCTCTACTATCCCAGGATGCAGTTCAATGTCCTTGGAGGGGCAGGGTCAAGCAAAATGGCCATTTACCTTCCTCTGAACCCATGGGAAGTGCGCAGAACAGCTCCCTGAAGGACAAGGGATTTTGTTTCTTTGTGTTTCTTCTTGTTAATGTGTGTGTGTATGTCTGTGAATGGTGCTTCTTGACATGTACTAAGCACGGATCAGCAGTAACAAACCTTAGAAAGCTGGGAATCACACAATTGGCAATTTACTAGGCTGCATTATTGTTATTATATACAAAACCTAATTGCATTTTGAATGTTCTTACCCTTAAAACCGGATCAACTCTTACAATAACATACCAGCGATATTTGGTAAATTACTTCCAAGCTATACTTCTCCTAACATGACCAGAAATGCTCATGATGAGGAGTGTGGAGACTACTGAAGTCCAACTTTGGTTTATGCCTTCCCTATGAATGCCAAGTGGAGAGCAGAATCTGCATGTTCCTATCAGGGCTGTTGGAAAGGTTTTGCCCTGCTCTAGGGCTTCGTGGACCTTCATTCTGCCTTGGCCGCAGCACAGCAAAAGGCCAAGTCTGTCACTCTTATGTTTAGTTTGTCTCTCCTGACAATTCTCTCTCTCTCCCCCCCCCCTTCTCCTATTGCTCTCTCTCTGTCTCTCTCGTTAGCCCCAGGGTATTCCCGCTTTACTGGGAGTCTGCCCCCCACCTTTCTATCCATGAGCCCCCTAGATCACCATGGAAACAGCAGTGTTCTCTATGGACAACATCGCTTCTATGACACTCCGAAAGGTGTGTGAGACTTCTTTAACTCTTCATATTTCAAACATAATTCAGTTCCATATCAGGACTCGTGTCCTGCTCTCTGGCAGACTTTCTTATTGTCACCTTTCCTTTTTTTGGTCTTCAGATTTCTATATCAGAAGCCTGTCGTCACAGCCCCACCTCCTCTCCACCAATCACAGCCTCCCACCATTGACTCGGACTGCCCCCAGCCACCCCCTAGGCTCCTGTAGCCGGGAGCGTGACTCTGGAGCAGGAGGGGCTCCCCAGAAAGGCTCAAAAGAGCCAGATGTAGCAGATCGAGGTATGTCATCTGGAGCAAAAGAGAAGGAACGAAGCAAACAGGAGGCAAAGGAGCGCCAGCACCACAGCCCACCTTCGCCAACCCCCCACCAACATCAGCACCAACACCTCCACCTTCACCATCATCCTCAACTTCACTCCTTTGGGTCAGAGGAAGACCCTCGACACAAAGATGACCCCAAGCACCTCAGTGCCTGCCTCTTGACCACCAAGACCCATAATGGCTCTGAGCCAGGGACAGCAGCCAGGGGCTCTTTGCCCAGTTGTGTGGGACCAGGAGCCTCGATCTTAGGGACTAGTCGGCAACGGAGTGGAGGTAACCTCTGTTGCAAAGAGGGAGTGAGTGGTGAAATGCGAATAAGTGAGCCTTCACCGGACTGCCTGCGCCACAGTACAATGCTAGGCCATACTCATCCAGTGCCCTACTCCATGCCCCCTCCTCTTGGCTTGGGCTCAACAGTTGGAGGATCATGGCTGCACCCGACTCACCCACACCATCATCATCCACATCACCCTCCTCCAGACCTATACTGTCCCCCTCCCCCAGCCCCACTCACCATGTCCTCTGCTCAGGATAAGAGCCTAGCTCCTGGAGGAGGCAGGGACCCCAAAGTGACAGGACCCACCTTTGTACCCTCTGTAGGACCGCTGGGGGACAAAACCAGTGCACCCTTCCAACTGGGTAACCCCTACTGTCGTAGTACAAGGGGAGGGATGGTTGAAATAGGAGTGGAAGGAGCAAGCAAGGCTAAAGCTCCAGAAAAGACAAGCAATGGAGGTAGAATAGCTCCTCCTCCTGCACCTCCCCTTCCCCCATCCAATACCTGCCAAAGAAAAGCTACACATCAACAGCAGCAGCATATATATGGAAAAGCAGACAAGGGTCCAGACTGGTCTGTAAGTCCCCATCCTCCTCATATACCACAGCAGGCACAGCACAGTCATAATCACCAGCCACATTCAGTTCTACCAAACCGCTCCTGCAGCCTTGAGGCCACAGAGAACTCCTCTGAGACTGATGCTTATCGGCCTTCTCTTCCCCAGGGGGCCAAGGACGGCTGCCAGGATAAAAGCAACCCTTACGCCAGCACTCCGCCTTTTCGGGACTGTTCTCACTCAGGTCCTCCTCATAAGGCTCCATCTGAAAGCAAGGCCAATGGTGAACGTGGGTGTTCAATCCAGCGGGACAGCCAGAGAGTTGCTAGGATACACCATCAGCAGCATAGCAACAGACATGGAACTGATGTACAAGATCCAGAACTGGGTTCGAGTAGCAGTTCTCATGACAAGAGGAAGCCAGAGGTAGAGATGGCAGCACAAGGCTACAGTGGAAATCAGGCAAGGACTTTGCCATCCTGGGAAGTAAGAGGACACCAGGCGCATCCTGATGATGAGCAACGCAAGTCTTATGACTCTAGTATCCAGGGTATGTCAGGAGACCATGGGTCCCACCCTCCATTCCCCACCTACCAAGAGCCCTCGCTAGGCCCTCAGGAGACAGAGAACAGTGCCATGAAGAGCCTGATGAAGTACAGCAGCCAACAGCCACTCCTGCTCTCCCAGAAGAGCCCGTTTGGAGGCCTGGGCAGCCTGAAGCAGGGGTTGGCAAATGGAGAAATGAGAAATGAGAAGAGTGGAGGGAGTGCAAGCTGTGCTCAACAGGAGGGCAAGCAAACGCTGCCTTCAAGGAGAGCCTCCTCATCCTCTGGGGAGAGTGAGCGCTCAGAGCGGGTGGGTCGAGATTCTGGGGAAGTGCAGCGAGAGGGGGAAGTGCGGCAACCCCCTGTGGGCATCGCTATGGCAGTCGCCAGGCAGAGAGAGCCACTGTGCCGCCCACCAGACGGACATGCCACCCACAGCCGCCACGGCAGAGTGCTGCCCAGCGTGAAGGGTAAGCTACCAGCAGGAGGCTTTGTGTGTGCGTATGTGCATTCTGTGTGCTATATCTAGTGTGTGTGTGTGTGTGTGTGTGTGCATGTATGTGTGGCCATTTGTGTTAACAAGACAAGCATCATTTTCCAGATTAGCAGCACTACTTGTGAACTTTTGGAAACTACACATGTGAATAGCTGAATGTGTGATTACAGGAACGATCTCCAATTAGTCATTTTGGGTTGCTAAATCACGTAATCAGCTACGTGCAAATTGGTGCTGACATTTCAGAAGTGTAACATGGCAGATTGGGTGTTTTAGTCATTTAAGTGTCATTTGGAGTTCGGCTGCCAAATTGCCTTACTTTGCACAGGTCAAACTACAGTTTCTGGAACTCATGTCTGAACATTTTTACTAATTCTACATTTGATGAGGGTGTATTCCAAATACTGCATTGCAGTAATGACTTGGCTACATCAACACCTAATTGCTGGGTTGTGTTGTCAGTGCTGAACTGACCAGTCCCTCTGTTCCCTTGTATCAGAGGTTGGACGCTCCATGTATCCGCTGGAGCAGGAGGACGAAAGGAAGAGGGTGCGCGAGGAGCGGCTGGCTCTGCCTCCACTGGACAGAGAGAGAGAACTCATCCTCAGGTCTTTGATTATATATTATATGACTATGTTTCCCATGAAGTTGTGAAGCCTCTTTTGCAGTTTGTTCCTCGTGGTCATACCTTGTCATTCTTCCTTGTAATATTTAGGGAAAACAAGGACCGAGTTGAGTTTGCCAGAATCCACCCCTCCAGCAGCTGCCATGGAGATCTGACCTCTCACATTATCGTGCCAGGCAGTAGCCAATTAGGAGCTGAACCTTCTGCACATGCTCACCCAGCTCACCATCACTGGATGCCTCGGACGGGAAGTCCTTCCCTCTGGATGGGCCACTCGTATGGTAAGAACAGGATTTTATCCATGCAGTTAGATTTTGTTACAGTAGAGAGGCTGGTTCTGGTTCTGATGATTCTGATTCATGATTCATTATATTCACCTCAGGTCTAAGTCATGCCGCCCTGCACCAAAACCTGCCACCTGGTTTCTCTGCTGCCATGCCCAGTGCCCTGCAGCCTGTTCTGCCTCTGCCCCAGGACCCCTCTGCTGCCCTAGTGGTCCTGCCCACTGAACCAGCTGCCCACCCTGCCACCCACCACCTAGGTACCCTAACAGAATCTCAAACGTCACTCAAGGTTTTTTCGCCGTTGAAATCTGAATCCTAAAAAGGATTTTATTGTTAATGTACAGTGGTCCGTGCTTCCACTGTGGCTCTTTCAACCTTCTCCAAGATCATTTGCCATGCCAGTGTGATGAGGTGTATCTTCCCCCACTCTGCTCCCTTATCATTCAGTAATCATTGTAAAATGCTTCACTAAGCCATGCTGGCAGTTGCTGCACATCTTATTATCAGCTTAATGGGAATGGTTTCGCAATTCTAATTCTAATGCTCACTCCGAATGCACGGAGTGGTATTCCAAAAAACGTTTAAACAAATTATCATTTCAAGCAGGTAGCGGGTGTGTTTGACTAAATGCTTGCTGGGGGTTAGGTGTCCGTGCATACATTGTGTATGAGAGAGAGAGTGGGGGAGAGGAAGAGAGACAGTGAGGCTTAGGTGTTGTGTGGGTGTTCGTTTTAGTGAGTGTCATGGAATAGTGTGCATCACTGTGAGGAAATGAGAAAACAATTGCATGTCAAAATTCAGATATAGCACGAACGCATGAAGGTGTGTGAAGGAGTCGTTCTGTTCTTCAGGCTAGTGCCTATAATGAGTGAGTGGGAGTGGAGGGTGGGCAAGGAGAAACAGCCATTGTATTTCATTCTTTGTCTATGATTTGCGCCGTGTTGTGATACACTATCAGTATAACAATTAGAATGTGTTATGGAGACTCCTTCTAGTGATGAATGAATTTAAGTTGCATGACACATGCACATCTGTAGAGAAGCATTGCCAATAGAATAGGACTCTCTGGAGCTGATAAAGAGGAACCTACTGGCACCATGCCTAATGCCACACGTGGTTTAGAGAGATATAAATCTGGGTATAAGAACTGTGTTAAGGATGAGGAGGGGCGGTGATCATCCAACACCCTGACCCCACTAAAGGGCTTGTGACTGAATGCAATCCGACGGTGGTGGTGTGTTAGTGTGTGATGCGCTGGTATGAGTGGATTAGACACAGCAGGGCTGCTGGAGTGTTTAAACCTCTCAGTGTCACTGCTGGACTGGGAAGCAACCAGCCACAAATATCCAATGTCCTATGAGCAGCGTTCTTGTGAGCACTGATGAAGGAATTGAATACAAGTGCAAGGTGGAGCAACTAGTTAGTAGTGTCTAATACAGTGCACCGTGAGTGGACACAGTGTTTAAACACACAACTCGTACCAGCGTAAGACACACTAACATATCACCACCGTGTTACTGTCACTGCAGTGCTAAGAATGACCCACCACCACTACAATACGTGGTCTGCGGTGGTCCAGCAGAAACAGGGAAGAACAGGGGGAAAGGAGTCTATCAAAGTAGCTGGAGCTGATAATCATGAAGTGTATGTAGAAGGAAGGAGGTGGTCCTAATGTTATGGCTTGATTTGTAGTAGTGTCTTATGTTAAAAACAAGCTCAGTATTTGATTGTGGCTTACACTTGCTCACAGAGCTGTTCCCGGGGCTTTGATTTGACCGTGGCTGTTATGTGCTGTGTGTGCCTGTGTAGACTGCTGTATCTACACTGTGCCTGGACTCCCTCCTCCCAGCTCAGCCTGTGAAATTTAATTAGCTCTCTGCTCTTCAGCGCAGCACTTTCCCTTCTGCGCTCCACAGGAGCCGCAACCGAGAGGGGAAGTGCACCCACCAGACCCTTCCCCGGGGAAACATTACCCCATCCCAGTAATCTCGCCCATACAAAGAGCCCTGCCGTACGCCGGGGAAGGAGGGAACGGGTGGAGCGGGTGGAGGAGGAGGAGGCCCAAAATGAGTAGCATGTGAAAAGCAGTAAAAGAAGCATATTGTGTTGAAATGTTCTGTGGGCTGAATCTCAAGGCTGGGACACAGCTGTTGTGCATCCCTCCCCATGCCTTTGCCTCTCTTTCTCACTCTCTCCCTCCCACTCTCAAAGGCATCTGTCATACAGCACGGAAAATAATATTGTAAATTCAGCCCTCAGATAACCCTGTCCTCCAAAAACCGCTCACGTGGTGACGTTCCTTCCGCAACAGAGCAACGTGGAGTCCTAGCCATATATTTGAAGGAATTGCCTGAAACTCTGGTTATTTGAATGTCCACTCATCCATTTTCCGAAAGGCAGGAATAACTTCTGGACAGGGCACTAGTCCATCACACCACCACACACCACCACTGGAAAGTGGAAACTGAACTACCAGAAGGAAAATCACATGGATGGAAGACCACAAAACTCTTCTCGGAATTGAGAAGAGCAAGAACTAACCCCACAACTAATCCCAGGCCCCTGGAGCTACCTGCTGCCTCACCACGCCACCAACGTGAATGTTGTCTGAGATGCTTCTTTGCAAATGGATCTTGTCTGAGCCAATGTACCAAGTTTTGAATCCATTTCTTAGTTGGGTCCAGCTTTCCATAGGCACATGTGATGTTCTCATGTTGACCTCATGGGGATCTCATTCCTCCTTACTGCCATCAGTGCAAGGAATTTGTCATGAAAAGTCAGAAAGTGGACAAATGTAATTAGACAAACAATCTCGGGTTGAGGTTTCAGCCCTTGTTCTTGGTCACTGTCTGTAAGGAGGTGTGTCCTCCCCTGCTGGTTTCTTCTGGCTGTTCCAGCGAGTAAGTTTGTGTGTCTGTGTGGTTCCCTGTGATGGACTCGTGCCATATCCAGAGAGGAATTCTTGCATTGTAGCCAATGATTGTGGGCAGGCTGATAACAAGCACAGGGTTAAATGTAGAGTAAAATCCACTGAGATGAAAAACCTGAATGTAAAAGTTCAACCCGACAAATATTTGATAAATTATGTCGTGTCGTGGTCCGTTTGGGTTTGGACAAATATTTTAAACTCTAGGGTGGCTTGAATACCAACATTTTCCATTGCCTTTGTATCTTTAGACGTCTGCACTGCCTTTGAAGTGCACTACTGTCTGTCTCATCCAAAAGACTTTCATATCTTTAAACCATCTGAGCTCAAGTGAAAGAGTGCGCGCCATTTGGGACTCAGCCCTCCTCTTCCCCTCCAGCAGCCTGTCAGGAAGGACTCATGCAAAGAGCCACATTCATATGACAGTTTGAGGCAGCGAGGCTGAATTGCTTTGACGGGCATTACTCTGGGTGGTAGTAGGCAGCGAACAAGTGCGGCTGTTGAGCTTACTGGTGACCATCGCATTGAGTTAATCTGTGGAGGTAAGCCACGACTACGAGTCAGGATAAGTGATGGGTAATGTGGAACGGGAGCCGTTTACATGCACAATCAGCCTGCCGCAGAGTGGGTGCAGCTTTTTAGCTTCTCTGGAAAGTAAGAAATGAGGAACGTGATACATATGAGCTTATATATGCATGCATTTGACACAACCAATGTCAGAAAGAAGACAATATGTAGCATGATGAAGAGGAGAAGAAGAATACCTCCTGCCACTTAAATGAATACAGTGTTGCGGGGTGACAAGTGTCACTTCATCTTAAGGGGAAAAAAGACATCACCCCCCCACCCCAACACACACACACACACACACAGACTCACCCACCCACCCTCTCTCTCTTTCTCTCTCTTGTTGAAGACGTGATGGAGCAGCAGGGACTGTGGCCCCCTGTGTATGGGCCTCGAAGGCCTGCCTCACACATACAGCATCCCTCCGTCTACTCCCGCCAGTTTCTACGGCAACAGGAGCTCTACGTGCTCCAGCAGCATCAGCACCAGCAACATCACAGAGCAGCTCAGGCAATGGAGCTGGCACACAGGCACACACATTCTCAGGTAACATATACACTATACATGATTTTCCTTTTTAGGCCTTTCCCTCCTCGCGCACCTTTGTTTCTGGAAGGCCAGCCAGTGTCCCTGAGCAGGATGGAGTGCTCACTGTTGTGAAAAGCATACAGATTCTGTCATCACAGAGCTATGATAGTTTAAGCTGAAAAAAAAAAAACTCAAAAGAAAGTTTGTGTCCCTATAAAACTCACTTTAATAGAAAGTCAATAAACCTGAGTTTTCCCAGAAAATATCCTTATTCCTTTATAAGATTTAAACTACTCCAATAAATGTAGAACTGCAGGTGAGATGTTTATGTTCTTCACGTTGCATAGAAAAGGAGAACTGTGGGTCAGCAGCATTCTGGATATGAAGGTCCCGCTGTATCTCCTTATGTCTCGTATAATAAGAGATTTTTGTTTTGTTTCGTTAAGCATTGCCTTGTGTCACGATGAACAAAGGCAACTGGTACATGTATGCAGTACAAGTTTATTACTGAGCTTTCTTAAATTCTATCATGCTGTGAAGAGTTATTCAGTCCCAGACATCTTCAGGCAGAAGTTCTAATATAGTTTTAATCGGCCCTAAACGTTTGCTTTGAACTCAAATGTAGCCTGAGAACCTTCTGGCCAGAGCTGGCCAGACTCATGCACCAACTTTTGAATCTGACCAGGATCCATGCCAAGCAAATGAAGACTACTTTAAATGGTCATCCATCAGCAGATCACCACCAAGCTAAAGTTAACATAGACTGTTGTTTTCATGCTGAACATATAGAGTCTCTGCCTCAGCAAAAACAACCCCAATATGGTAGCTTGGAAGGTAAAAATATCTAAATATCAGTTTTTGAAGCTGTTGATATTTGAGCAATGATAATCAAATGCAATGTAAATAACTAGGTTCTGTCTAAGATCTATAATATTGGACTTTCCATAAAGTCTCATGTATCCTGCCTCTTTTTTGTCTTCACAGATAAAACCTGAGGACCCCCCCATTGATCTGGACGAAGGTTCTCCCGAGCCTCGAACTGCAAAACCAGCAAAGCCCTTCTCCTTCCCCTCCTCCAGCAAGCATCCTCGCTCCTCCTCCTCCCCAGGGGGCTGTGCCTCCCGTCTCTCGCCCTGCTGCCATTCCCCTGCCCCGCGGCCCCATCCCAAGAGCACCCCGTGTACCCCCTGCCCTGAGCCTAGTCCAGCTGTAGCAGCCCCTCGCTCCCCAGCTCTCAGCCCCCACTCCACCCAACATCACCTTCCCAAAGCAGGAGAGTCCCAGGACAAGAGAGGAGAGGGCCAGCCACCGCAGGACTACCCTCAGTCTCTGGAGCCTGGTGAGTGAAGTAACCCCAGACGGCTTTTTCCACTGTAGGTGTATTACACTTTTATTCAGAGGGAGATTAGATCTGTTGTTCTGTGCTGAGTTGCTACTTGAAAATTTATTTGACAGTACGTGGATGGAAACATTGTCAAGTTGTCAAGATAAAAGTTGTGCGGTGGTTGAACATCCACTACAACAGCATAGTGCATCTTAAAGCAGATCTTCAAAATTCTCAAAAGGTAGAATGAGATTCTTGCCAGTGTTTTGTGAAGCTTGTCCAACCGACCCTATACACATACACCACATGGACACCTGCTCATTCACTGCTTCTCCTGAAATCAAGGATATGAATGGGTTTATCCTGCTTTTATTTGAGTAATTGCCTCTGTTATTGAAAGGCTTTCTACTAGATTCTGGAGCATTGCTGTGATTGCATTCAGTTAGTGAGGTCAGCATGTTTGATGATCACCACCGCACCTCAACCCCAAATCCCCAGCTCACCCCAAAAGTGGATCGAGCACCATAACGTCAGACAAGGCGGGGCCACTCCTGTACACCTCAATGTCATGGTACTCCTCCAACCTACACCTGGTATTAGGCTTGGTGCCAGTAGGTTCAGAGGGTCCTATTCTATTGTCAGACAAGGCAAGCTGTGTGTGTGTGTGTGCATTTGCACATTCTTTCAGCGGTAGCTGCAACCGAAAGGGTCTGAATGCATTCATTAGACGCGGTGTTCATAACCATTTGGAAATAGTGTGTAGTGTATAAAGGCATCCTGTGTATTGACGGCTGGTCAGTCAGCATTGGGGGATCTGAAAAATCGAGGCATTTCTCTGCCACCTTTCATACATTTGATGGATAAAGCAGAATATAGAGGAAGGAGGGGAGAGAGCATTGCATTATCATTCTCAAGGTTAGGGCCAGATCTGTGGAGGGAGACAGAAAGAGGGAGAGGGGTTATGGTGGGGAGAATTCGGACTGCCTTTGAGGCTCAGGGACAGTCAGGCTGGAAAGAAATGTACCGAGCTTCAGATAAGAGACACAAAGCCTTTGAAGAAGCACACTGTCCTTTGATTACTGATGACTGACAATCAGCTCCTTTTTAAGAAAAAAGCAGAGCCCATGTAAGTTTGTTTCCCTCCTTTATTCTGACGTGAATATACCATCTGCTCGTTTATATGGCAGGGTGCACACCTTACAGAGATTTCACCTATTTCTCTGAGCGTGGAGGTGTGCAAGGAAAGCAAAGGCTGGGGGGTTATTATGAGAGGCAGGCAGACAGGGGAGAGATTGGAGACAGGGGTCTCTTATCCTTCAGGGGTCCTTGAGCCCTGGCCGGCGGAAGGATACGAATTCATCTGGCTGCTTTGTCAGGGAGAGCGGATGGATACCATCAATAACCCAGCACTGGGGTGACAGGGCTAGCTCTGCAATCACATCCAGACACCATGCTGTCATCAATATACCCTGCTACGCCGCAGATCTTACACACGCGCGTACACACACGTGCAGTGCATACACATCCACGCACACAGACATACATGCACTGCTACTCACACAATCATTTTCAATCTCACCCCAAATGAGATGAATACACATGCTCACTCAGAGACTAAATTATACGCAAACAGTCCTGTGTACAATCTCTTGCACCCAAACAGTACACACACACACGCGCGCGCACACACACACACACACACACACACCCTGCATTCATAACCCCTTGAACATAATTCAGTATTCATGGAAATTTTGCTCACGCCTGCCCCATAGTCTTTATGGCACTGGCTCCATTATATGTGCGAGTGGTAATAGATAAATGCGATGCGGAGTCTGAATGGTACACACTGTCACTGGAGATGGAGTATACTTCACATACCACACTACTGGTCTAGACTTCAGCAGCAGGAGCCGTGGCCCCTTTAACTGGCAAGGTCACACTTGGATGTCTGTAACAAATGAAAGATTACATTGCTGGCGTATCTTCACCGACACAAACGCCTCAGATCTCCCAAATGTGGGCTGTCCAGGAGAAGGAGGAGACTTCTTAACCGTCAGCGGACTTCCAGACTTCATAACATTCAGACTAAATGTAAAGGATGCCATTCAGCATTGTTCCTGTCATATAAAAACGTTTACTTTTTAGCACAGCTTGAAAATGCCAACTGCAGTTTGCATTTTGTACAAACCGACTTGACTCTATACTCAGTACTGTGAAAGGTTTTGGGATTGGCAGTGCAGCTCCAAGCTACAGCAAGTGAGAATGCATGACATGGGGTTTGGAGAAAGCCAGGTAGGTTTATACAACGTGAACAAGTCTGCACACTGTAGTGCTTTCCCTGCTGATTCGGCACTCATTCAACCCATCAACCCAGAGTTGGACATCCATTTTGGAAAGAATAAACATGTCTCGTGCTTCACATCAGTTCTCGCTTTTTGGAGAGCAGACAGATTTGTTGTGGGTTCCTCCTGGTCTTGTCATTTGCGAGCCTGTGCCACAGATCAATTGTGTAGTATGCAAACCCCAACCACCAAATATTCCCAATTACAAGACAACCGGTTGTGTATTGTAAAGGGGAGAACATTCTGATGTCTCTGAGAGTTGTGTATCGTGAACTTGGTGTAAGAGGATCTAAGGACTCTTAGATGTTTCAATTGTTTTGCTTTCCTTTTCAGATCTCCCACCAGGCTATACGTACCCTGCTATTGGTTATAAGGCTGGTCCCTCTCCTCAAGAGGTCCAGTTGGCTGAACATGCTGACCTGGAGGCGGAACAAGCAGAGCCTGCAGAACCTGCACCTCAGCCCCTCCCGCTTTCTACAACCAGGGATGTGGACGTAGAATCTCTGAATATGACTTCCCAGGTGGAAGCTCAGGGGGAGAAGGTCCAGAGGGATAAAATAGTAACTGAGATAGAAGAAGAGTTGGATGAGAGACATACGGTGTCTCCCTGTACCCCTGCCTCTCTTTGTCCATCCACATGTCGACACCCATCCAGCTCCCCCTGTCCAGTTTCTGACCTATCGTTGGAGGAACCAGAAGCAGACACACCTCGTGCACTCTCTCATGACCATGTCAGTGTTATGGAGGCCCAGGCTTCAGTTGAGGATATTAAAATGCAGGAAGATGAGACTACAAAACCCCAGGATTCTACCACCACTTCCCAGGAGCTCCAGACTATGGGGCCCACAGAGAATGACCAAGGTGTACCTGCTGGTGAAGGGTGTGCTTCACCCACTGATTCAGGAGAGCTTCAGGAGGTAATTCAGTCTTCATCACCTTGCTCCCCCTCCCTGGAACCTTCTTCTCTGGGTGACCAGTATCCAGGCTCATGCATCTGGAGTCTGGAGCTTTTGATTGCTGCAGCCTTATGTGCTACGCGGGATGCTCAGCTGGCTTCCTCGGTTACAATTCCTGCCCCGATGGTGCCCCTTCATCATGGCATGGAGCTTCTGAGCGAACTCGCTGACCTGGAGAGGAGACAGCAAGAGAGGGGCACTAGCCAGGAAAGTGAAGGTACTGAAACAAGCATGCATTTCTCATTTGCTGGAGCACCGTGCATACATAAAATACATATATTCTCAACACACCATGTGTTCACAAACACACGCGTCAGATGCGATGCCTTTTTTTCATAATGCCCCAAGACGTGTTGGGTATTTTCAGTTAGTCCAGTGCAGAATTGATTTTGGAAGCCAGGTATAGCACGGAAACAGAGCGGCCCCTCTATTTCTTCTTATCAGAATCGCAAACACTGCCTCACACACTCAATCATACACATGATTTAATTTCTCATCACTGCTTTGCATGCATGGTCTTGTAGCACTGTGATATAGGCAGCAGGGGAGGGCTACGGCTGTGTCTTTCATTTTGTTTTGCACAAAAAGGGGTGCGAAAAGGGCTTTTCAGCCCAGCCAGCTCTCTGTCCTTTGTGGAAGGGAAAGATAACAAAGCCCCCCCCCCCCTCCATACTTCCAACCAGAAGACAGACTCACACACATGCACAGCATACACATATCCAAAATGACCACTCCTAAATGACCAGCATCCAGCTTTCCTTCCAACACAGGCACACACACGCACACTCA
>CM067510.1:4402384-4464884 GCA_034509495.1 Acestrorhynchus altus | reverse complement strand
CCTGCCCTAATGACAGAGATAAATGTAGAGAAATCTCCCCCTTCTTCTTCATCTCTCTCTCTCTCTCTCTCTCTCTCTCTCTCTCTCTCTCTCTCTCTGCCTCACTCTCTTGCACTCTCTCTCTTTGTGTAACATGGCTCCTGGCGTCTAGGCCTCGTGTACAGAGATAAGCTCTCTGGTTAATAGCTATCATCATCGCTCATTCAGCGTCTGAAAGCACAAGGTGCCGGCAGGAAACAACTACATGTTCAGAGGCTGTTTGCTCTTCTCTACCTACATACACATCTTTCTTTCTCACGCTCTCTTTCTCTTGTTCTCACGTTCTTACCAATCGCACTCGTGTACTCACTTTGTTTCTCTCAAGTTTATTCGCACAAGACACACAGCTGCCTTATTAGTTCAGCTCCAAATGTTTGTGGACACCCCATATAATGAATGCTTTTGGCTAGTTTAGGTTAGAGCTTAGCACAGCGTGTATAGTCCCCGTAGAGAAGACTTTCCAATAGAATAGGACTCTGTGAAGCAGATGAACTGATGAAGGACTAGAGGACGAGCAACAGATAAGCTTCTGTCTCTGGCTTTACATGTATAAGGTGGAGCAACTACATAGGAATGCACACACACACACACACACACACACACACACACACACACACACACACACTACGTCTGTGCTGTTTTGTTGTAGCCCAAATATTTAAAAGGTACTTTAGGTATGATTTTTTTATTGGGTGTCCCTGCAGGAGAAGAGTGCTTGACCTTTGACCTGGAGAGTTTGGCAACCCTGGCAGCTGCACGGGCTCTGGAGCTGACTCCACCTACTACACGCTTAGTCCCGCCTGTTCGTCGAACACTAAACCTGCGCAAAAAGTGCAAATGGATGCCACGACATGAACCGGTATGACCGTGTCCTGTGCGTCCATGCAGTTGTTGTATACTAACAAGCTTGTTGGCTTATTCTGTTACTGTTACTGTTACATGTTTCTGTTTCCACTGTAATGAGCAGGTCATCTTAACTTCCTGAGCTCTATACTATAATAATCTGAAAGGTTATTAAGCAGCAACTTCAGCGTTCATCTGTATAAAGTCTTTAACCAAGAGAAACCAAGTCTCTAACCGGCTCCAAAAATTTGAACATCATGTCATATGTTGTAATCATTCCATGGAAAGTGGGATTTCAAGCCTTGTTTTGTTACTGCTGATCAGTGTGGCTTGATGCCTATGAAATTTTAAAATCTAGAATCTTATATTATTAGAGTATTTCATTGTGAGTTTGAATGAATGAATGTTTGTTTGAAATGAATAAATAAATTAACTTCTGATCAATGCCAATAGAGTTTTGACAGCAAATAAAGAACAAAATCGGAAAGAAGGTAGGTGTCATTCTCTAGGAATGGCATCCAACAGCTTCCACACTTCATACAGTAAATGCAATGTCATTTGCGATGCAATACAATAAGAGTTTGTATCCTGTTAAGATTGTTTGTGGTATGTTACTCTGTTTATTATAATAATTGCATTCATATAATAACTACAGATACAGAAATGTATTATTACTGTATTTGACAGTCAACTATAGGGGCTAAAATATACATACAGTCACAGTGAAAAGCAGTCAGAGACAGAGTGAGGTTAAGTGCTGACAGATGATCTGATGACTTGACCAGTTTCTCATCTGTTTTGTCTGTGTACAATGAGCCTGCAATAATATTCATTCCCTTATATCAGTATAAGCCCACCCCCCTCACAGTCTGATCACATGACCTTTTAGTCTAGTAAGTCTAATGACTTGTTATATGAGTTGATACCTTTGGAAATTAGATATGAAGTTGGCCCAGCTCTCTTTGGTCTGCATTGAAAGACAGACTGATCAATTTGCTGATGTCACCAATGGTTGAGTGTTAACTGTCCGTGGTTGTGGTGTGTGTGCAGGTATGTCCGGTGAAGAGCATCATGGAGACGCTGGACAGGGAGGAGTTAGCAATGAGAGTGCGCCTGGCCGAGCTACAGCGGCGCTATAAGGAGAAACAGAAAGAGCTGGCCAAGCTACAGAGAAAACATGACCACCAGTGAGTGAGCTACGGACCACCCTCACGCAAACACACATACACTGTCATGCACACAAGAACACACAACCACCTCCCGATCTGCAGTGTGCATGCACACACACATTTACTCTTCTAAGCACTTTCCAGGCCTTTCTCTCCCCACTCAAAATCTCAACAGCTAGGACCACCCAGCATGTGCAGTGTCCTCTTTACTTAAGCCATTGACCAGCGGGTTAAAACCCCCATGCCAGCTTAAGCCCCTTCCCCTGGCCACACTAGCAATTAGGCCAGCTTAGTATTTCCCTCTATACAACATCATTAGCTTGAATTAGAGTGATTGACAAGCTGTGGACCTGTGTGTGTGTGTGTGTGCGTGCGTGTGTGTGTGTGTGTGTGTGTGTGTGTGTGTGTGTGTGTGTGTGTGTGTGTGTGTGTGTGTGTTCTTCTCACAGAAAAGAGGATACCTCAAGAAGCCCAGCCCGTCGAGGCCCGGGTAGGCCACGGAAACGCAAGCCCACTCCTGGACCCCCTGCCCCTACAGATACCCTCAAGAGGGTCAAGTGAGTGGCTCTTGTGTGTGTCGTAACCTGTGTGTGAGAGAAACGTGAGCGAGTGAGTGAATGAGTGATGGAAAATAAATGAATGGAGAGAGAGGGTGACCAACCACAAACTCAACTCTTCTTTCTTCCTCTTGGAGTAAAACATGAGCTCAACTTTATATTCCTTTAACCTTTAAATCCGTCCCCTATAGCAACCTGAACCCCAGCGTCACTGTACAGTAGAAGCAAAAGCTTTATTACCTCGCAGTGGAAGTCGATGTAACAAAATTTGATTTGAAGTGATGTAATCCTTGAAACATGAAATTCTGGTCAGATGTAACAGATGAAAAATTAAATTCTTGGTTTTTATTAGTGAGAAAATGTAGGGAACATAACAAATTAGTGTAAAACAGTATCTCAGGCATCAGACCTGCATGATCTCACATGGAGACATCCGTGTAGGATATGAGGCTATAGCCCCAGGTTCTTTTTCAACTGCCTTAGGTCTTCCAACATTCCCTCCATCCCCCGCTTTGAACAGACAAAACACAACGAGCATGGAGGAAACCCTTCCTTTTTAATGGATAAAACTAAACAAATCACCCAACCTTTAAAATGAGCACGGAGGGACCCCCCCCCCCACCTTTCAAATGAACAAAATAAACCCTCCCCCTCCCCTCCACGGTTGAATGAAAAGAACCTTCCAGGACTAAGCACACATTGAAAATGTCCAAAAGTCCAAAATTTCTACCTATTTGTTCATTTTTAGGCCTAGTCACTGGAAGCACTATTAAACGAAATCCACACAAACACATACACAGCCCCCCAGTCATGTACTTGAAGAAGAAATGACACTGCTGGGAGAGAACGTTGGAGTTATTAAATACTCTGGATATTTAGGAAGTTTTAGGATTCTATAAAAAAAAGAAATGAATTGATCTAGGGAATGCATTTCTTCAGAACCTAGCAGTGAGTCGTTTTACAGGGTGAAAGAAATTTCTGCTATGAGATCAGACGCTGAATTTATCAGCATTTCATATTAACTTCTGATGTAGTTCTACAGGCTGTAAATACAGTTCTGATTGCAAGTTTTCTAGAATGTAATTTTGGCTTTTACATTTGAAGGACTTGCCTTCTACCGTTACTCTGAAAAAGATCAGAAATGCCCATTTTACAGTCTGAATTCAGCCTCACCCAGAAACTATTGCAGTGGATGCAACAATAAGGACGGCATCGTACTTTTATACAGCATTAAAAACAACACTCAAATTCTACATTCTGCTGGTACAGGTTATTACGTTTCACAGCACAGCCTGTATCACAGACTAGGCAATCAATATGATGGGCTTTATTCCTGTGTTTATTATGTGTAAGATTTAATTATTATGAATTATTCGGTAACTATGGAAATGCTGTGTAAACTATGATAAATTATGAGTAGACACTTGGTGCCTCAGAGTTCAGAGCATTAAACTGCTTTCAAGCATTTCTTCATCTGAGTTGTCATCTTGTCATACGGAGCAGCTTCTACTACAGCTAAGGGGCTTCTCTGCTCTTCTATTATGTCATAGGATATAATTATAGCAGTAGAATTTACCTCATTATCCACAGAGGACACGAATGCTACCTGAACTGCCCCGAGATCAGTAATAACTAGGCCAGCTCAGACCCTCCAAAGATCTCCTGTCACTTTCCAAGTTCTCGACATTTAAGGCTGCTGAGTGTGTGTGCTTGCGTGTCACGTTTATTAGTGTGTGTGTGTGGATTGCTGCATCCTGTTGATGCGGTAAACACTGTTTGCTGGTGCACTCCATTGGCTGCCATTCATTGTGTGTAAGTAAATGAGGCTCAAAGGCTGGTATCAGTTTAAACGAGTTAGACTAAGTGCTTAATCAGTGCAAAGAGCCCTCCATTAATCATATTTATAACTTCCATTGATTATCTACAAGTGTTGCAAGTCCTCCTAACCCCTGTCGTGCCAACAATATTAATTTGATAAAACGAAGCGTCCAAATGCCTGCATGAAGTCGTAGCAGGAAGTTATCCCCGTGATGAATGTGCCTTCTATCCTGAGATGCACCTCTGTTTACTCCGGGCCTCAGACATTTTGATAAACTCGGTCAAACCAGTTTACCCTACCTGATTAAGAAAACTCCTGTTTTATTATGGGCCAGGCTGATTAGTGGAGCTCTAATGAGAAGCGGGAGACTGGAGCTTAATTACACATGCTTTACCCACTCCACATTTATCCACGCCATTAATAATGCCCTCCGCCAAATAAAACAAATGACAACTTCCTGCCACTGGAATTTATCAGAGTCGTAAAGTCCTGTTTTTGGTGAGCCTGAAGGGGAGAGGGAAGTGCAGCAGAGCGCTGCCTTTCTGTTTATGGTTTGTGTGTGCTATTTGTGTATTTTTCATGTCAAACAAAATCCGATATTGTTGGGTAATCTAACTGTAAATGGTGGCCTTATCGTGTGCACTGAGGATTATAGAAAGCAGGACAATTTTATTGACTGTAATGGGTCATAATATTGTTCTACCATGGAATCTCTCTCTCTCTCTCTCTCTCTCTCTCTCTCTCTCTCTCCCTCTCCCTCTCTCTCGGAGGGTTGTTTCCCCAGGCAGAGGGTTGCAGGCAGACACTGTAAGAGGTCAGAGGTCTTTAAGAGAGGTTAGGAGTGCTGACAGGTCGTCATGCCTTTGCCACCAAGCTCACATCTAAGGAGCAGGGTTGTCATATGACTCGCACAAGAGTCTGACATCCCCCTCACTCACTGCATACTGGGACCCTAGCCTCCATTCATACGCTTCAAGGGGAATTACATCGATTTTTCCATCGGAAAAATACTACATAATTCAGTGGCTGAGATGTAAACACCCAGTAACGTCATTCAGTTTGGTTTGATTAAAGTCAGATTGCTGGGTGGGGACGGAAACCAGGTGTCACAATATGTATCCTGCAAATGAAACCATTTCATTTACTATCCAAAAGGACATGTGTCTTCTGACGTTCACATTTAATGTTGATGGAATGTGAAGTAGAGGATAAAAGAATTAATATATATATATATATATATATATATATTTAGGGCAAATAGGATTAGGCATGAGGCAGTAGATTTATGAACACCCCAAGCAATAACTTGTTTGAAGGCCTTAAATGCTGGGACATGTCTGATTCCCATCATCATCATCATCATCATCATCATCATCATCATCATCATCATCATCACTCACAAATCCTTGGCCCAAAAGTGGCCAGACTTGGCCCAGCCTATGAACAATTCTGGAAGTTATTTTGTAAGTTTCTCCACAATTCATACAAAGACAATCTCAGTTACTCTCTTTGCATAATTTAATTATGCAGTTTATTATTTGAAAAATTGTTGAAATTCCCCTTCAAGCATTAAAAGCCCATATACTGATACATACAAACACACTAAACCGCTCCTATTATTAAGCCGACTATTATGAGCTTGTCTTTCATGCACACTGCATTGGCAATTATGAGCATGTTTGATGTCACACAGCACACAAATAGAAGGTTTTGCCGCTTTTTCGTGCAGCTCTTTACAACCACATGAATCAATAGGAAACATATGGCAGTATGCAGAGCATATTTGTTAAGCATTGTGTACATTTTTTACATAAACAAATAGCATAATATTTAATTAGACAATAGAGTTCAGGGTAAGCTGAAAGTGCAAATGTGTTTCTGGTTGGTTACTAAGGTTACAGTTAGACTTAAATTCTTATTAAATATATGTAGATCATTACATATATACTGTATATAATAGCATTTATATACTGTATGTATGTAATACATGTGGACATCTGTGTGACCCTCGGCAGTGACATGGTAGAAAACAAACACGTGCGACTGTTCACAGCAATTTCAGACCCACACAGCTCTGAGTTCAGAAAATCATGATTGTTGTAGCAAACTGCAACTTCAGGAAGTTGATTACCCCTCCTTGAAGAGGTGCTGCTACTACTGCACTCGGCCAGTGCCATTTTCTCTCGCAGTCTCTCTCTCTCTCTCTCTCTCTCTCACTAATCAATCCGCTGCTCTGAATGGCATTACTGTGTAATCCTGACCTCTCTTAGGAGAAGGGCCTTTGTAATTAGGGGGCTGTGAATTCTCCGGCAGTGTGTCTGAGACACCCCCCCCTTTCTACACACACACACACATACACACACACACACATACACACACGCACACACATGCATACACACACAAAAATACACAAGGCCCTCCGCTCCCACTCGCTTGGCTGCTAACAGCAGGAATGTGACTCGGGTTTGACACAGGGGCTGGGGGGGTCGTCAAGGTTCAGGAGGTCAGGAGGTCATCGTCGGGTGGCGACAGGCGGGGCGGGGGGGAGGCCGTTTCTGTCAGCTCTGCTCACACACTGGGCTTTAATAGGCAGTCCTGCCACGGCCCTCACCTAGCCCAAACAATCAGGCAGTGAAGCTCGCTCCAGGGCCAGTGTCAGGTTACGCTCGAGTTTCCACAGCGACCTGCTCTCCCGTGGCAGTGGGGGGTTGCTGGGGTGGAGGGTGGGTTTAGATGCTTGGTGCTGTATTCAAATGCAGCGGACATGGAATACAGATGCACTTTGTGTCAAGGAGAGAATCCTTCCCTTGCACAGAGCAAAGCTCTTTTTTTTCTTTAGATAAGGAAAAGCCTCTTTCTGGCCCCTAATGGCCACAGTGGAGCTGGAGAGCAGCATGCCTGTGCAGAGAGAGGGAGAGAGAGATAGAGAGAGCGAGGGAGGGAGAGAGAGAGAGAGAGAGAGAGAGAGAGAGAGAGAGAGAGTGCTATAGGGGAAAAATGAAAGAAGGGAGGTAGTCATGATGGAGAGAGGCTAAAGTGCATTGCACAATAAAGGGCAAGAAAATATTGATGGACATTGTTTCAACACACATTTACATTTATAGTGTTTGGTATTTTAAGGGTTATTTGAATGTTTCATTAAGAGTCTTGCTCATGGACATGGACTGTTGGTATAGTGTGGTGTTAGTGGAGATACCAGGTTTTTGTGTGATGCTATTAAATAGGTTAAATGACATACAGTAAATGTATTACATCATTACATGTCTGCAATTATGACTTGAATTATGAAAGAGATTCTTTAACATGTTAATGTACGTTGCTGTGTTTTTATTGTCTCCTTTTGGGCCGTTTCTATTGGTTCATTCAGGCCACTGTTGTTGTCAAAAATGTTAAAGGGGGCTAACCAGGTTATGACTGCACTATGCTTTGCTTTAAGAAATAAGGAGGGTATGGGCTTATTGGAGAATTGTTTTATGGGGTCCGTATCAGCCTAGCAGTGTAGTTGGGGGGTGGTGGTGTACCTGGGTTGGGTATCAGGGCTAGATGGTTGCATCTATGCTGAGTGCGGTGGTGGGTCGATAGAGGTTAGTGTCTATCGATCCAGCCCTGCAGCTCAGGTCAGCCAACAGACTCCCATAGGACTGCTTTCTACCTCCCTCTCTCTCTCTCCCTCTCTCTCTCTCTCTCTCTAGCTGTAGCTCTTACTTTCTGTGTGTCATTATCTCTCTATACTCTCTTACTATCTTTTTCTATTTCATTTACTCTTCTCGCGTTTCCACTCTAGTTGTACGCTGACTCTCTCACATCTCTCTTCTACACTCTTATTTCTGGAGCCTTTCTTCCCTTTCTTTGACACGGCGTGGGGGGAAGGGCCAAAGGGCCCTGTTTGGTGTCTGTCAGACAGAGAAGTGGTGATGCAGGTTGGTGTGTCTACATTACATGCGGGTGTTTTTGCTTTCACGCGAGCAGTGGGAAAACTGTAAATGGTCCTTTTCTTTATTTTGTCATTTGGAATTAGGTTTGTTCTGTGAGGTGCTCCATCATTTATGCTTACTCTTTATTTTCAGTAGCGTATTTATCAGCGACTGTTAACACACGCTTTGGCTCTGTTTTACAGAAAGAAGTTTCTTGTGCAGAAAGAAAGCTTCCCCACTGAGATTTTTGGACTGTTTCTTGCTCTACCCCCCCCTCACTCCCCCCCACCCATCTGTCCTGGCCATGAATCTCCTGGCACTCTCTGCATGCATCCCCCTCCACCCCCAAACTCCATCCCGTCCCCCCATCCTTTCTGAGGGCCTGGCGGAGGTTCTTTGTAGCAGCGCTGGGGGGCGTGGGGGGTTTCTGGGTACACAGGACACTGATGCCTTCTGACAGCACTGGCCAGAGTAAAGGGCAGCCAGCCAGCACTAAGACAGCTGAGCGGAAGAGCGAAGCGCAACACAGCCAATGCTGTGCTCTTTTGGGCCCTGTGTGTGTGACTGAGTGTGGCTCTGTCTGTGTGTTTGAACTAGGGGTGTATCTGTCCATATATCTTCATGCATGCATTTTCTTTCAGTTGTCACGTTCCCCAGGACTCTGTGCACAGGGTCAAACTCACGCCATGTTCCACATGGACCTCTCCTTGTCCTATTCTTTCTTGTCGGACGGTCAAATGTATTTAATGTGTATCTAATTGTTTTGTAATCAGAAGCATCGGAAATATTTTTTCCCATTGTAAAGATGGTTGCAGCAAGCAGTAGATATATCCAAATTCACACAGGCTCTAATGACTGGTTGAGCTTTGGAATAACTGCCCAGCATCCAACATGTAATTTCAAAAGTTTTAAAGAAAAAATGAAAAAAAAACAAGCAGACAAAAACAGACAAACAAAAAAACTTCTAATCAGAATGGAGTGTCAGTATTCTGAACACCCCACAGTGTCCCGACAGCATGCTACCGACTGGAATTTGAAGGCAAAATAAAAAAAGAAATAATGGAAAGAGGAATAAATGACAATGATGGCAGATTGTATTTAGCATGTGACCAGAATATGTACAGAATACTGTTCTAGGCATGTTAACTAATTAGGTTGTCTAGATAATCTTTTTTCAAGATTTGTAATTACAGTCTACTCTCTCTCTCTCTCGCTCTCTCTCATATATATATATGAGAGAGAGAGAGAGAGAGAGAGAGAGAGAGAGAGAGAGAGAGAGAGAGTCTATATATAAATATAGTCTCATCTATTTTTAAGTGGTTTGTAGTCAGAAACATGGCAACCCTGGTCCTGGACTTCCAGATTGCTGCACAGTTGGCTAATTTCCCTGTTTTAAAACACATACTAAACCTGGCAACGGGCAGGTGGGTTGAATCAGGTGTGTTTAAGCAGGTGAAGCACAAAACTGTGCGGGAGTCTGTCGCTCCAGGACCAGGATTGCCTATCCCTCCAGCTTTGTTGTAAAGAAACCTTGATAGCTGATTAACCTGAACTTTTTTCAAGTGCTTTTAGTAACCTTTTCTATTCTGATGCCTTCTTATATTTCTTTCTATTTCCGTTGTGAAGGTTATGCAATCCGACATGTCTCACATGTCTGACTGAATCTTTGACCACTAAATCAAACTGATTTTGGGAGATAAATAAGGAAAGCATCCTTTTCTCCACCATGATGGAAGGTTAGAGGTTTCAATTTGCCCTTGTGAGTATGCCTTAAGTGGGCGTCTGTATACACATGATTGGATCAAGCACTCGTATTTGTAATCATTTTGACTGTACAAGAAAGCAAGATGTTAATAGTCCAATTCTTTTTTTTAACTAGACTGGTGTTAATAGGACTGCACTCCATATTTAATGTGTGCAATACAGATGGACTTCTTGCATGGGGCACTGCTGTGGTGTCTGCTTTGTCACTGTGCCAGCAGTCACTAAGACATGAGGGCATGGCATTCACCAACCACACGCCACTATAGCCTCTGACACTGACCTGCCAGTCATTCCGGCATGACTGACGGGCAGGCTGACAGCGGCCCCGCCCCTCTGAGCAGTGACTAAGGCGAGCCTGTGGCGATTTTGAAGTGGCTGTCTGCAGCTCGGGGGGGAAAAATGCTGACACTTGCACACAGCAAAACGAGAGCTCAGCCATGGGCCGCATGGAGTGTGTGTAAGCTCAACCCAATTTCAATTTAATAGGTCTGCTAGATGGCTGGCAGACATACACACACACACACACACACACACACACACACACACACACACACACACACACACACACACACACACACACACACGCGCATGCACGTACTCACACACACACTCACTCACTCGCTCACTCTCAGTAGCCCTCCCGAAGGCCACTGAATTGTGCTCCTTTGTATGGGAAGAGATGCATTGATATGGTAATAAGAGAGAGAGGGGCTTGTATTAATGCAATGCCGGAATCCACTGCCCTAAAACCATTGGTGCCGAATGAAAAAAGAGTGAGAAAATAGGCAGAGGGAGAAACAAGAGGGAAAAAAAGAACAAACAAAATTATGAGTGGGAGGTTGCTTAACCAGCACTTCACTCGGATATTTCTCGGTTTGCCGTCAGATCCCAATTTTTCAAGCATGCGGCAGGGAAAGGGGCCCCTGCCTCTCCATTCATCAAAGGCTGAAAAGAGGGTTATTAGAAAGCCACGAAGAGGGAAGGCAAGCCCTCCACTCCCCTCTGATCTCTCCTTTTCATCCCCTGCTCCCCACTCCGCTCATGAATTCTCTCTGTTCTGATGGACAGGTCGGTGGGAGCAGGGCCAGGCCTGCTGGCTGCGGATGAGGAGCTGGCTGGAGGTGGGGACAAACACAGGAAGAGGAAGAAGATGGCCAACAGCACCTACCATCACATCAGCAGCACGCAGGTGAATGGGCCATCATTGCTCACTGTACAGTCGTCAGAGTTACCCTTGAGAGCTACAGTCCTGTCAGTGGATTCAAACGTGAAGTGGACAATAAATGTACAGTGCATTTACACCGTGTTAGTATAGGAAGGACAGGACGCTCATAATAGATTCCCAAAGCCATGTTTCACATTCGAGTCCCTACTTCAGTCTCTCCCCTCTTCATCTTTCCTTGTTTTTTCTTCCATTTTTTTCTCAGTTGAAGGCTCCCTGTAGACAGAGAGGCAGGCCAAGACTGCTGAGCTCCAAGATGGTCCAGCTTAAGCAGAAGGCCAAAGCCAAGCGTGGTTCCAGGGAGGAGAGCATGCTTTGTCACAGAGAGAAGGCTGCTTCTGGCTCGTCTGCAGAAAACAGCCATAGCAACAAAACTGGAGGCCACAGTGACACAGGTATAGTCACTGCACAAGCCATTGTGCAGGGAGATGAACAGAAAAACATTAACTCGTGCTGGAAATGTCACACAAGCGTGATAAAGTAATAAAAGCTTTGGAAAGCAATTATCATATTGTCATCATTTTAATTATTTCCAGTGAACAGAATGAGCCTGCATACATTTTCCATGGATATGATTTGTCCTTCAAAACAATTGTTGCAGCAGTCAATCAAAGGAAGTGTAGACTGATTCCACCATTCCGAAGCATTCTCCCATTGAAGCATTACCAGAAGATCTAAGCTAGTAATTCCCTGTTTAACTGCTGTTTTTTCACTGTCTGTGGTCCTGTCCAACAGGGAGCATGGAGATTGGAGTGAGTCAGAGCTCGGACGGTCAGCGTGTAATGATGCGACGAGGGCGGAAGGCAAAGGTCAGCCTGGGTCCTGCCTCGTCTCACCTGGGGCCTCGGGCACTGCAGTTGCTGCCCAACACAGCCTTGACCGGCAGCAGGCAAGAGACGACAGCAAAGGACGTCTCCCCCTTGGACAGTGAAGTGTCCGAGCCGGGTGAGTTATGGCCTATCTGCAGAGGGAATGAGATGTATCCCACCATGTCGACTAGTGGACCCCCGACATCCATGCTCATCTGTCACACCGTTAAAAATATTAACGACTTCTCCTCAGGCATGTCTCCCCAAAACCTGAGCTGCGGCGTGAGCTGCCATTGCACTGGTTTTAGAATGTCACACCCTGCAGATAAAAAAGGGGACAGTCTAAACCCGACCCAGACCTTCTCTGTGGCTTTTATCAACACTTACAAGAAATAATAGTGTATAAGTGAACGAAGTGAGGACGAAGCCAAAGCAGCTGAATGTTAATGTGAGCTAAGCCTGCGGTTCAGCTGAGCCTTGTTGTTGGCGCTGTGTTAATTACCCTGAAAGTTATCCTTTTCACATTTCACAGGCATGCGAGAGTGTTGACGAGTGCCCTGTAAGTGACAAGTGTGTTGGCACTGTGTTGACACTCGACACTGTTGCTACTGTGCCATCTCCGTTCTATGTGAGACACGCTGTCTACAGTGGGCTACTGCCAATAGAGATCTGTGACTCTTGAGCATGGGTGTGGGTGTGTGTGTAGGTGCATTTGTGGTTGCGGGAAAAAGGTGGGGTGACCAGTTGTTGGATGGTCAGGGAAAGTCTCGTGGTCAAACCTGTCAGTGCTTTGGTCTCAGTGACTGTCACAATGCCTGTAGACGTTGACAACTATAGCCACATTTGACTCACAAAATATGAACTTTGCTAAGTATCGAACAGTTCATACAGTGAGAAGAGTCATCACAATGCTTTTACAGTAATTGCCTCCGATGCCCTCTTGAGTACTGAAGCGCAGTCAGGATGTCAATCCATTAAATCGATCCTTCATCCCACAGAGGAGGAAGATGATGGGGTGTATGACAGCGAAGAAGTGACAGAGGACATCAAGAATCTATCTTCTAAAGAGCAACTGTCCGGAGCTGGTGGTTCCTCCTCCTCCCCCACATTCGAGTTGGAAGCTGGTCAGAAAGTCAAGAGCAAGAAGGAGAGACAAGGACATGGTGAGTGTTGCATACTTTCAGACCAAGCCCAAATCAAAGGCAAAGGCCAGATTGTAACTGTTGTCATTCTCCTTTCTTTGCTTATTAGGCTCCATGAATGTGTCACTTGCAAAAGGGGAGATGAAGGACAGGAGAAAGGCCCCCTGTAGGCCAACCCTGGTCTGTGCGGAGCGGAATCATTTGCCGGTGGAGAAGAAACCAAGTGGGCACAAGTGGAAGGAAGGTTCCAGAGAGAACATTGTTCATCCTATTAATGTGCTCAAATACACCCCTAATCAACTGGAGAGGACAACTAGGAAGGGTCCCTTAGTCCTCGGAAAGGTCAGTAGGTCCATAGAAAGCGATCCGGTAGGAGCATTCAAACCATGGCTGAAGGTATATTCCTTTATACTTAGCCAACATTCATTCATTCCTTGTGTTCATTTCAGAGGAGAGGTTGTTGGCTAGAACCCGTGCCTTCTCAAAGTGATGACATCATCTGGAGCCGAAAGATCAAGAACCAACAGGTGAGAAACGCCAACTGTCAGTGGATTTAGAACTGAGATGGCAGCTTACAGACATGCAACTGCAGCACCGCGCAGCGATCGCTGTTGTCCTGTTGCCATGACGGCCTATATCTCACCGATTCGCCCTCATGGTAGCCATAAAAAACTCATCGCGCTGAGAGGGATTATGCAACCTCGCGTGTTTCCAGCCATCACAGCCTCTCATAAATCTGCCCACAATAAAGATAAGATGGGATCCGCCCGCTAATTCACAGGCTGAATCATGCATTGTCTAAATAAAACAGTCAATAGTTTTGAAAAGATTTACCCCAGAAGCGTCAAGGCTGTCACCCTCGGCCTCTGTGAGGTCACCATCAAGGTGTTGCAAGAGGACTTTGCCTGCCCAATCACAGGGTGTGTGGGGGAGAATTCCTACTCTCCACATGGAAGCGGATAAAGAACAAAGCCTTAAGCCTACACACACATCATTCATCATCTATGCCTTGCCCTAGAGACACAGTAGTAAAATGGAAACTAGACATCTTCTGCAATGGCGAAACCTCTGACACTAGAATATATTGTGCGTACACACACACACACACACACACTTGCACACAAGAACAAGCTTGTCATGGGTTCCTACAAAGAACAACAATGTATTTTTGTATGAATAAGTCTGTATGAGGAGTTTTGAATGACAGTGTGTGACTAATAGGGATATAATGCATGGACAAAAGTATTGGGACACCTCATTCATGGCTTCTTCTGAAATCAAGGCTGTGAACAAGAGTTTATCCTGCTTTTGTTGGAGTAACTGTCTCTACGATCCAGGAAAGGCGTTCTCCTAGGTTTTGGAACATTGTTGTGAGGATTTAACAGTAAGCATTAGCGAGATCAGGATGTTGGGTTACCTCACCCTCAACTCCCCAACTCATGTCATGAAATTCTTCATGCTCCATCATTCCAGGGAACACAGTTCCACTGCTTCACTGCTCAATACTGGGGAGCTTTATGCCCCTCTAGCTATGCCAGGTATTTGGCATGGTGCCAATGGGTTGTTTGTTTATCTTCTCCAGGGTGTGCTCTGTTATTGGCTATATATTCTCTACTGGGATTAGACATGCTGTGTGTGCATTTGCACATCAGGGTCAGCAACGGGTGCAACTTAAAGTAGCTGGATCCATTCGTGAAAAGGGGGTGTCCATAAACATTGGTTACGGTTAAGTGTATGTGCGAGTGCTCTGAGGGCTCACACTCTGCTTTGTTACTGCATTAATAGGCCAAAGGACGATCCATGAGCCAGCTGCTAGAGAGGTTCACTGCAGATGAGGGATTCCACATGGGTGATGACAGCAGCTTCTCAGAAGGAGAGGAGGAAGAAGAACAACAGGGTGAGCCTCAACAAAGGAATATGCCAGGTGAGCACACACACACACACACACACACACACACACAGACACACACACACACATTAGCGTCTTACAAAAAATTGGTATTCATTACATGTAAAATAATCAATGCCTTTGTTGTTTTACCGAAACTGATTTTTTGTTGATATCAGAATCAAAGAATAAAATAAAATAAAGCTTGAAATATATCACTTTAAGGAATATATATGACAGATTAACTTTTTGAATTAAATTATGAACAAAAATAAACACAACATATACGTCACAATATTTACATTTTTTGAGATGCACTCTGAATGTGTTGTCGACCAAACTGAGGGAGAATATTTGACTAAAATAAGTTGACTCAAACCTCACCCTATAATCAGTTATGTAAATTTTTAAGTTGGACTGGCTTTAATTGTTCAGATTGTATGAAGTGAGTATAAATAAATATAAATCCTTTAGAGATGCCCATCTCGATGCTTAGTTACTGTTGTCATTGTTTTATACCATTAAAATACGAAAAGCACGTCTTTTCATTCAAAATGTCAAATTCAATGACTCGACAATCAGCTGGACCACAGAGTATAGGCCTTATCTTATCTGCTTGCTTCCAAGCTATTCTGCTTTAACAGCAAGCTTTAAACATTTATCCCTAAACAAAGATGGTTAGCTACCTAGAACTGTAGTTCGTTCCCCCTGGCCTAACACACCTGTTTCAACAAATCAGCTAATTATTAAGCAGTTCATTCACTGATTTGGGTTGGTCAAAGCTGAGATTTTCTAGGATCAAGGTTAGGAACCGCTGCATTAAATGATTAGCAGGGTGACGGGGATATTTTTACGGCAGCAAGTCGTTTATTACTGCGTTTATTACCATATTTATTACTGCCATCAATGTTGAAATATTACTCCACTTCAAACACTATCGATAATATTGCCATGGTCTCCCCAATGGCACCCCCTGTGATGAGCAGTCGGGCAAAAAAGATAATTGGAAGGAAATACAATGGTTATTCTCAGAGCCATAAACAGAAAGAGGTGTCCTCATAGCTGAGAACCCATCATTTGCACTGAATATGTTGTAACTCGGCTGTGTTTATTCCCCGATGTTCTCTCCAGCACTGCCTAACTGTGTCCTGACGAAAGAGGCTCTGCGGGATGGGCTGAAAGTGCTGATCTCTAAGGAGGATGAGCTGCTGTATGCTGCCTACGTGCACACACTGGACCTGCCTGACATGTAAGACTGTCTGGATTTATATAGTGCTGAACTGTAATCTGTATTGTGCCGTTGATGGAAAAAAAGAATGAAAACATGAATGAGAAGGAAATAGGGCGATTGCTACTGAAATAGAGAATACGCCTGCTATTAAAAGCTTACTGTATTTACAGTCGTCTTACTCTTTGTTCCTTCCTCTGATTTTCTGGAACAGCTACAGCATTGTCATTGAAGGCGAGAGAGGAAACAGGCCACGGATCTACTCTCTGGAACAGCTGCTGCAGGAAGCGGTGAGACTTCTTTAAACTCTTACGACGTACGAAACTGACAGACAGACGATTCTCATGCTCAAGAACTCATACCAGACCTCCAAACACAGACTAGCACCCCTGCCTACCTCTGTCTCTGCAGAAGAAGGTGGAACTGGAACATCTGTATGCGTAGTATGCGCATGTGTGTGCGCTGAGTGGCAGTTACTTGGCTTCTTGCTGTGCAAATTGTCATGATTGGTGTATGAGGGGTTCAAATCTGACTTACGGCATGCAGTGCATTTCACATGTGTGCCTTTTATTGCTAATTTTTTATCTCATTGAGCACAAATTCGTCAGCAGAGAAACATTCCAACATCTGCTTGTAATAAAGGTGGAGGAACCAGTATGTTGGGAAGTATGAGTGTGTGTGTACATCTGTGTGTCCTTGCGTGGAGATCCAGTCTTCTGCTGGGAGAGCCCAGTTCATGTTTTGGCACCGCTGTCAATGTGTTTGCTTCAGGTTAGAGACCTGCTCTTAATTCGGACCAGCAGTTCACTGTATCCCTCCATATACAGTTACAGGTACTTACTGCACGCGACTGTTCCCCGTTAGTTCTGCTCTGCGCCCCAGGGGGATTTACAGGGGGAGCTTGTTTTATTGTTTTATTATTTATTTATCTATTTATTTATGAACATATTTTGGGGTCGAACTGTGGGTTACACTTACACGCATAGTTTATCTGAGCCGTCGGGGAAAGGGGAGCTGATTATACACCGTAAACCAACAGTGCTTTGTTGGCACGCATTCATTTGAATACATTACATGCGTAGCTTCTTTCATTCATCTCTCTCCATCTCCGTTTCATGATGGGGGAGAAGAAGAAGAAGAAGAAAAAAAAAAGAGACCGCCTCACTGCCTGAACGAGCTTTTGACATGAGGGACCGCCTATCGCAAACCCGGTTCCCCTGCCTCCCTCAGCCTCAGCCTTAGCCCCCCTCCAGTCTTGCTTACTGACATATTAGAGAGACAGAAGTAGATGATGAAGCTCACCAAATATCTGATGATATCACGTCAACATACAATCCACAAACCACTACAGTACATGATTATGCAAGAAAAGGCATAACAAAGAGTGACTGTCTAGGTTCAGACTGTCATTTCTGTCTCTGTATGTGTGTGTATACGTTCCTTTTTCACAGAGAAACTGAGAGAGCAACCTGTATTTTAATGTTGAATGCTTTGAAGCCTTTTTACCACACTTCCCCTGCAGCTCACCCTACCTGCAAACCTGCCATTGTTCTCCCCAGCAACCCGATCTGTCTAGTGTATCTGTGTGTGTGCGTGTGCGTGTGCATGTTCGTCTTTGTCAATGCAGCAGATTGTTGGCAAAAGACTGTAAATTAAAGAAGGATGATGGTTAGATTTACCAACCTAAACAAACTCACGTTCATTTGTGATGGTGCAAAATGACTGCAATAAGTCCCATTTTCACATTGACTTCCATCAAAGTTTTTTTTTAAACTGTTTGTTTTTTCATTTTGGAGGTTTTGCCCCAACGGTGGTGATATAGTCCCCTGCGGACTTCTAACCTAATTTTACAGATGCAGTAGAGAAAGAGCTCTACAACAGCCTCTAAAACATTCCCTAACACATCCAAACCTCAGAGCCTCAGTGGCCAGATAACTACAAGCAAACACACATTAGCCGCCCCGCTTACTGCTATCTCCTCATTCCCTTGCTGCCTTTCAGTCTCTTATCAGTCGTTTGCCTCCAACTGCACTACCTGCAGATCTGGGCCAAGAACTAAATTTCCCACCTGCCTGCTCTGTCAAAGGGCCCTCACCACAGCAACCCCGTTAGAGCCTGGCCTAAGACAGTGCTCAGTGCACTTGCCTGTGCCAGGGCAGGCTGTGTAGTAGGAGGGAAGCTGGCAGCTTCACAATAAAGTCATCGATTTAGACTCTTTTTCTCCCTGCTTTTACTTCATTGTTCCCATGCAGGCGTCCATTCATTGATGCTGATTTCCTGTCTTTTGATACCGAGTTCAGACTAAAAAAATGTGTCTGGTGGAACAAAATGACAAAACAAGCTCTCAAGAGACAGGGTTGTCCATGGGCGGCACTGAGGGGTGTGTTTGAGCTGCTCTCGGTGTGAGCTTGTGTGTTGGAGTTTGGTGCCATGGCACACAATCCATACACATAATTAACCTCTCACAGACTGAATTGAATGTTTGTTTTTAATAATAGAGCCATTTTCTGTTTTGATTTGGTTAGATGGTGGACTCAAATGTACATGGTGTGTCCTTTTGATAGGTTTTGGATGTGAGACTGGAGACAGTCGAGGCTCTTACTGATGGAACGAGAGTGTGTGCATACTGGAGTGAACGCTCCAGGTGTCTGTATCCTGGTTACGTACGGAGAGGTAAAAAAATAAAATGTCCTAGACCACCACATGCCTGGAGTTAAGAGTAATTGTGTTAATAACTGTGGCTTCTAAGGCTTCAAAGAGGTTTATTTCTGTCTTTGCTGCTTTCAGCTTAACATGAACAATCTCTTGTGCAGGTGGTCCCGGAGAGGAGCAGAAGGAAGGTTGTGTTATGGTCGAGTTTGATGATGGAGATCGAGGTTGGATTTCGCTGCCAAATATACGTCTTCTTCCCCCTGGATACCAAATCTACTGTAAGTGTTGGGTGCATGCTGATTCAAATGAGGTTAATCAGAATCGCAATCATATTGATGGTATTTTATACTGAAAATGGATCATAAAATGATCATTGATCATAAAACCTGGCATTTCATCTGTAATCTGCAGGTGCAGAGCCATCACCAGCCCTCCTGACCTCTCCGACTCGCAGAAGACGGAAGAGCTCTACTCAGGAGAAGAGCACTCAGCAGAGTGATGTGTCTTCTGAGTGGCACGGCAACACTGAATCAGGAAAGGCTATCGCCAAGGCAAAGCCAGGTGAGCGAAAAGAAATATGTATGTTTTGCATGTCTGCTTTATGGTTTTACTTCATTTACTACGGAATGTGGAGGTTATTTCCACCCGGCGTCCCAGTTTCTACACGTGGCTTCACTGTCATCAGACTTCAGTAACAGTTTCAATAAACGCATCTCGATGACAGTTTTCAAACCTCTACGACTTGATGTTTGATTAACTAGAGGAACCTGATGCAGCAGATGGAGCAGAACACTATACGTGAAATGGAGATGCCTGAGGGCTAGGTTATGACTCAACTGTAAACTTCAGAAAAATGCTGAAGGACTAACTGAGGGCTGAAATGTGCTGGTCCAACTACTTGTACTCAGCAGATCTTATCTGACAAAGCACAACAAAAGAATGGAATCAGATTTACATGCATTTGAAGTTCTCAGACATATTCATTTCAGCCTGTTGTTCCAGGTCTCTGTGAAAGAACCATGTTTCTCAAAGGAATGTAACCAATGTAAATAGGTCATAATTAATTGAAGTGTTAAATGTATTGTTTGTTCATTATTGTTGTCCTCCACTGTCTTCACAGGACGACCCAAATCAGTCAGTTTGGCAGAAAAGAAATCTCTATCTGAGAATGTTACTGGAAGTGCCTCCTCTATACTTAGCTGGCCAGCAGTTGCCATGTCCAAAAAGAGACCTTGCTTGGATTTGTTCCAGTTCAATGGGCTGTCCAGAAGAACTCTGAAGGAGAAGGAGACAGACATGTTTGGGCCCTTACTTGTCTCCACCATGGCCACTCCAGCTAAAGGTATCTTTAGCACGTCCTTTGAGGTTGATTCCTTTAGTAGCATTGCTAATGGTTACACATCCTTTGGTAATCAGCAACCCTCATCCGGATTATCGCTTGGCCAGAAGAGCACCTCAAATGTTCGAGGAAAAAGGACAGGAGACAGAAGGGAGTACCTGGTCAAATTGGACCATGAAGGAGTTACCTCCCCAAAGACAAAGAATGGAAAAGCACTCATGCTTCTTGGAAATTCGGACTTTGAATCTAGAGCAGGGAGAATAGAGAAAGGCTCTGGGACCAAAGGCATGGGAGATCTGACCTCTCATATGGACTACTCCCAATCAATGCTACTAACAAAAGATACGAAGAGGAGTGTCAGCCACCTTCTCAAGGGTTCATCTGGAATGCGAAAGCAATCTCAGGGTTTAGGTCTTGGCGAGTATGCAGATTATGGGATGAACTGTCACAGTGATTGCCTCAGCTCCTACTCAGACATGGATGAAGACGAAGAAGAAGATGCTAGAAGAGCGGCAATGCACAACACTGGACGCTTTCTCTCCCGTCTTTCTGTCTCTTCTTCATCCTCAGGTTCCTCCAGCTCATCAAGTTCGGGCTCACTGTCCAGTTCTAGTGTCTGCTCCTCTGACAATGACTCCTCTTACAGCTCAGATGAAGAGGAGGCATCTCAACTTCTCCTGCAGGGTTGCCTGTCCTCCCGTCACACAGTCCTCCAACAGCAGCAGCATCCGGACCCACCAACTGCACCTCCGCGTCATGCTTTTAGTGCCAAATCTATGGCTGTCACCAGCCCGAAGGCCATGGTCAACAATGGTACAGGCAAGCATCAAAAGAGAAAAGATGTCCCCAGCAACCCCCTGTCTACAGCACAATCCAAATCCTCCAAGGACTTCCCCAAAAAACAGAAGATGTCTTCTTCCGACAGGTCACCAAATTCATCTTCATTTTTGCCAGGGCGTCAGCTGTGGAAGTGGTCTGGGAACCCTACTCAGGTATGTGTCTTAATGAGCCGTAGTTTGTTTCTGTATATCTTCACAATGTAATGTTGTTAATCTTCAAATCCTGCTCTTTGTCTCTGTCATCAGAGACGAGGATTAAAGGGAAAGGCACGGAAACTCTTCTACAAGGCCATTGTGCGGGGAAAAGACACGATCCGAGTGGGGGACTGTGCAGTGTTTCTGTCTTCTGGCCGACCTCATCTCCCCTATATTGGCCGCATTGAAAGCCTGTGGGAATCCTGGGCTAGCAATATGGTAGTAAAAGTCAAGTGGTTCTACCATCCGGAAGAGACTAAATTGGGAAAAAGACACCGGGATGGCAAGGTATATTCAAAACCGCATATCCTCATGGAATTGATCAAAAAAACGTATCGTCACTGCCACTCAGAAACCTTGTATCTCCAAAATAGCAGCTTTACAAGAAGAAGGAAAGAACCCACCTAATTGTCAATGGATATCAGTGATTTCTGAGCATTTATATAACCTCATTCAGCATAACATTTGGATCAGTGCACAACTTTCAGATTCAAAACATGTCAAGAAGTCAAAAGCAGAAATAAGTGAGATACAAGGTTTTGCATCTCCATGAAACACATAATCGAGTGCTTCCAAAGTTCCTTGTTTCTTAACCCTACTCCCTCTTTCTCCTTCTCAGCATGCCTTATACCAGTCTTGCCATGAGGATGAAAATGACGTCCAGACCATCTCCCATAAGTGCCAGGTGGTTAGCCGTGCTGAGTATGAGCGCCTCAGCCACATGAGGAAGCCAAACAGCAGCAGCCAGGACCTGTACTACCTGGCTGGAACATATGACCCCACTAGTGGTCAACTGGTCACAGCCGAAGGAGTATCAATCATCTGCTAGCATTCTATCATACGGATGTACTACTGAGAAATCGTGCCTCCTTGAAGGAGGATCCTGAAAGGGCTGACAATCGAATTTACTGTGCTCGGAATGGTTTTCTGATCAAGCCCCTGAACTGGACTCTGTACTAGCACTCCATGGATTGGGAGCTAGAGCTGCTGCCACTTGTCTATGTGGCAGCACCTCACACATGTTGGCTTTTGTAGTCAAGTAGAACTTTGGAGAGCAGTAGGTTGTTAATGGGTGACGACTGGGAGTGACACCTCGCAGACCCCACACAAGCAGCCAAGGAATTATATTTTAGTTCTCAGTGAAAACAAGGCACTGGACGTATTGTAAGCGGGATATTTATACTGAACGTCTGAAACAGATCAAACAGATTTGTTCTTCTGGAAACTCTGAATGGAGCTGAACGGAGCTGCATTCACTTTACACTGGTCATCATAATCAACTTTACTTCACAAGGACTTTTGTATCTCAACTGGACCAAAACTGTGGCATGGTGTGTGTGTGTGCAAGCTGATGTGTGTGTGTGTGTGTGTGTGTGTGTGTGTACAGAATTCAGCCACAAAAGAGATAAAACTAGGTGTCACCCTGGAGACTCAAAGCCCTTCATGGCACTTCAAGTCAAGATTGCCACTGTCTAAGGTGGACAGCCCAATCTAATGACATCATCTGGGAAAATTCCAGGGAGTTTTTTTAAAAAAAAGTCCAGACACCTAATCATTAAAATAAATTTAAGTTAATAATTTTCTTTCTTTAAAACAAAAGATTTTTTTTTTCCCCAATCAAGCCATACACTTCAGTACCTCTTGCTTACTGTATCTTCTTATTCAGGTGTATAGTTGTATAATTGTTTTATTTGACGTGTGTAAATATTTAAATATATAAATATATATATATATATATAAATATAAATATAAATATATAAATATAAATATAAAAGGTATAAACTGTAAATATAATATAAATGAAGAGAGAACTCTATTCCTCTTTATTGCTCTTGATTGTGTTATTTTTTTAATGAGAACTGTTTGGGATTTTTTTGGTTTGTTTTGTTTTGTTTTGCTTGGAGAGGTTGAGAGGATCCCTGCACTGTACGTGACCTGTTCTCTATAAACTCGGTCATGAGGGGTTATACTGCAAAGCTGGGGCCGAACAGTCCACGTAGCTTTTGGGTAACTAATTGGAGACAGGCTGTCTGTTTCCACTTGCTTATTATCTTTTCTTCATACTCCTTTTGCTTTTTCATGGAGCCTTGTCTCACATTTCGTTTGCATCTTACGTTGTCCTCTGTGTGGATTATGAGTAGAACAAAGGCATCAAAAGCTCTTAGTCGAGGCGAGTGCGAATGTCAACAGGTCATTGCTTTGCCAGATCCATACAGTAGCTATGTGTTCTGATAGATCGGAATCTGGCTTCCCAAATACAAACCAAAGCAGCTCTTAGGGTTTTGTTACGGATTGCAATAAATGAAATAAATGAAGTGTCTGTAAATAGATTAGAAGGCACGGGAGCCCTGCAATTATGTTTGGACGATGTAATTCAGATAATTGACAATGTTCTTACTCATTATGGTGCCGTTACCTTTTCATTTCGCTTTAATACGGCTGAAACGGCTTTATGTTTTAGCAATGTTTCTGCAGTGGGTTGGTTTTGTCGTGTTGCTGCCCGCGGGGGGTTTAGTGTTGGTAACAGACGTGCCGTGGCGAGGTTCGATGATGCAGCACATTAACAGGCACTTCAGGCACTTGAAGGCTTCTGAAGGCTTGTGTCACGTGATCATGAAGGACAATCAGAACCTGCGTGAGAGGGTGGTTTAAAACGGATCAAATCTCAATGTCGCCTCTCGTCACTTTTTTAATTCCTGCTTTGCCAAAAATTGCTTTTTTTTTTTTTTTTTTTTTTAATTTCTTTTCCTTAATTGTCTTTGTCATACTTTTTTTTGTTTGATATGCAAGCCTGTAAAGACTGTTCAGTGTAGATTTGTGGAAAGGGACAGAAATGCCTTTCAGTTCGTAAGAATGACTAACTTTTTAAACAACGTTGTCGCTGTTACACTGCAGAAGCAAAAGCTTTAAAAAAAAATCAGATGTGAAAATCCATGTAAGTCACTTTTTGGGGTCTATAAAAAAGAAAAAAGATGTTATTTTCATAAACACTGGATTCAATGCTGAATATTGTGACACTGGCATCAGCAATATGCCAGAACGTTGCTCAAGCCTCAGAAAAAAGTGGAATCATTGTACATGCTGACTATGAGACCCACTGGAAATTAAGTTGAATTTTTTTTCTTTGTTGGGGAGGCGGGGGGGTGATGTACTTTTTGACATTGTGGGGAATATAACTCTAAGATATTTGCATTGTTTAGACGAGTTATTTATCTTAATTTTATTGCATTTGTGTTGCATTTCATTAAAAAATGATACAAAAATCATATACCTCTGAGCTCATCAGTGTTATTGTGTGTCTGCTGTAAACACATTGCTGTAAGCACATACTTTTTAAAAGTGCATCTCTTTTGTCTCAAATCTCAAAAATTAGAATGCCATGAAAAACTGCTAATTCAAAAAGTAATCTGTCATGTATTTATATTCATTACATTTAAAGTGGCACATTTCAAGGCTTTTCGATTTTAGTGTTGATAGTATCTGAATAGTAATTTGTTTAAATAATTTGAGATTCTGAGATACTGATCAACAATAATAAAAAAAAAAAGTTCTCAAAAACCTTTTTGAGATGCACTAGTATTTACATACACCATGTCCATGAAATATTCAGACATTAAAAAATTCATCTGAGGTGCACCCATCCAGGCGTGTAATGATGATCTGACCCCTCAATAAATACTTAAATAAACATAAATAAAGTAAAACACCCATTTTTAGGATTGAAGCAGATCTTACATTATTTTTTATTGTGATCTTAAAATAGTCAAAGTTGTTTCCTTGTGATTGCAGCTTATTTTGTGATCGTCCAGGTGACATTTTTTTCTTGTGATCTTAAGATGTTGTGAAAACCAAGATGAAAAAATTGTCAAAAAGTTGTCATAAACAAAATTGTGTATCTCAAGACAAACTTTATCTTGAGGAAACAACATTTGTTATTGTGAGATAACAACAAAAATATAGCTGTGAGTGGCAGTCATCGAGCCCAAGCACGTATTAGGCCTCTCAGAACCCTTATGTCAGTACGTGACCCATTCCTGAGGTGCTTAGACCCCTAATAAGCTGTGATCATGAGAAAAGTGTTGAAAATATTAGATGAAAAGACTTTCTCGGCTTCCACACTTTAAGTAACGTACATACATATCTTCTGCCACTTCAATAACATCTACAACATTTAATGAGAACTGATGCTTCTGTTGTTTCCTGAATTGTGGGAAATTGGAGATCTCAAACGAAAGGAAGAGACAAGGAGACTTGGGAGTTTGTTCTCAAAAAGGTTGGGAAATATCAAAGAGGTGGTGGAGGAGGAGGCTAAGCCATAGAGGTTACAGAGTGGACATAAATGAGGATGGAAAGGAGATAAAAGGGCAAAAGAAACTACTGCTGAGGCAGAAGTGGATGATGCACAGGGGAAGATTGAGATAATATGGTAGGGGGCCCGGGAGGGGGGGGGGTGGCTGAAGTCTGAATCATGAAATCAAAGTACATTATGGGATTGAAATAATCAATATATATCCCTATATTCTATTTAATTGCATTAATAGATGATCAGCACAGTGTATTATTACGTGTTGGCTTGGACAGCTGGCATAATTATCACAAAAAAGATGTGCCAATGGAATGAGACTAATGCAGCTTTAGAGCAGTCACACGTGAGCCTAAGGTCACCAGACACAATGGCAATTCTCAGCTACAGATAAAGATTGCATTGTCAGGAGTGGAATGATGGAGTTCCATCTAATATGTTCTAGCATCAGTACCTGACCTCACTAATGACCTTCTGACTGTATGCAATCAAGAGTAAGGCCTTCGTGGAAGAGAGCCAGCTTCTGAAACAATATAGGGGGACACTCCTTATTAATACTCCTGGTTTCAGACAGAAGGGATCAGCAGACGTCTACATATGTAGAGCATATTACCTAGATATTGCTGAATCGGATGTTTCTGAAGTAGTTCTATAGGTGTGTGAGGGGTTTTCAGACGTCTGGTTGGCCAAGGCCTTCGTAACCGTCAGGTCAATGTGTGTGTGTTTCAAAGACACAGAAAGTAAGAGGGAGAAAGTGGAACATGGATGTGAAAGGGAAAAAGGAAAGAGCAGTATAAAGGCTGGAAACAGCAGTGTGTGAGAGTGTGCCTCCAGGCTCTGCAGGTGGCATAAATGTTTGAATTTTAGAACGGAATAGACCCATTAAGGATGTAATGTAATCATATCATGTTCTCCCACCCACTGCAGGAACACAGGGGAGCAAGGGGATTGTGTGTGTGAAGGAAAGTTGATACACTCCCCGCAGAGAGTTGAGTGCCACCAACAATGTGAAGGGATTAGAACATTTAGTTAAATACATCCTGCATGAGATTTACACCCATTATTATTTCTCATTTTGCGAAGAGGGCTTTTTTTTTTCCAAATCACAGTGGTCCCAACAGAGCATCATTTTTAACAATTCCCTTTTCAATCTTTTGTTAAATTGTACATTGTTTTAGTGTTGCAGTGCTCTGCTAGGGAATAAGGACTGTTTAAGGCTTAAATATCAACGATAAAACAGTCCCATCAGCAAGCAAACAAGCAAAGTCATGTATTTTCGAACAGTGTAGAAAATAACTTCATATATTAAAACCATATTATAAATGTAAACTGATCGTAGACACGGGCACTCATGAAGCTGAACAAGCGCCTCGGAAGTCCTGGTGGTGCAGCTCCCTCAGCCTTTGAGAAACAATAATAAGGACAAAAGTCAAATGAAGGTCCACCTCAACTGCTCATTTGCAAGCAACTATTTGCTTATCTACAGAGACAGAGATAATCTCCCTTCCCTGGACACTCAGATAACCCACATGAAGAACGCAGGGCCTGGGGTGCTGTTCAGGGTCACACAGAAGTCCATCTTTTCAACTTCAGCTTGACACAAGCTCAGGAAGGAAAGGGTGGCCTGAAGGCCCACCGCTGATGAGCTCACATCAGATATATAAGTGGTGTGACAAGAATGTAGGTGTGTGCCTGTGGAGGTGAGAGACGCCTGGGTGTGCCAATGTGTCTGTGATGCCTTTGTGCATGTTCATTTTGTGTCTTCGTGAAGATGGATGGATTTTCTGAGGCCAGATGAAGAACATTTGAGCTATTGTTTTATATAAGTGTGGACTTCTCAGTAAAACCTTTAAGCCTGACATGCACTTTTGTCATGTACCAGTCCTGATACTCTCCTGTCCTCCTGTCTTGTCCTGTCTTGTCTTTCCCTGTATGCTTCTGAGCACATGGGTTGTATTTTTGTTTAGGTCCTGTCTCCTCCCTTGCTCCGCCCATTCCCATCTGTGTTTCATTTGTAACCCTGCCCCTTCATTATCCTGTTCCAGGTGTGTCTAATGTTGTCCATGTATTTAAGACCCTTTGTTTTAGTTAGTCTTTGTCAGTCCTTTTGTTTCTGTAGAGACCCTGGCAGTTTGTTTATTTGTTTATTTGTTTGTTTGCTTGCCTATTACCATGTGGTTCTTTAGTTTGTTTGTCTAGGTTCAGTATCTGTGTCTGTCTGTATCCGAGGTTTGTTTTCTTTAGTTTATTAAACCTTAACCTTATTAATCCTTATCCCCTGCATGTACGTCCACCTTCCTCGTCCTTGTCTTCGCCTGCTCAGCACACACCACCTTTACAACTGTCTTAAATTCTAGCAGCCAGTCTTCAAAATTTGGAGCACAGCTTTCACTCCTACACTCATTAAAATAAAGGTCTAAAATAAAGAAATGTGTGGGAAGTCAAAGTAAATGTAGGTGTTTTTTTTTTTTTTTTTTTTTTATGGAACCATAGTTGGTTCCACTATGAATCGTTCAGAGAACCGTTTTGCAAACGTGGACCATGCTCGAGGTGCGACATGGGGAGGCAAACTCTGTAGTGTTGGGCTGGTGTTCTGGGTGGCTCTTGAGCGTCACAGGGAGGTGAAACCCCCATGGAAAAGAGGAGAAAAGAAAAAGGCAGAAGACAGGGTGAGCAGGGATGGTTTATACAGGCATCTCCCTCAACTAACTCGCATTGTATTTCCCCTTGTAGCACCTTTGTTTTTATAGAGCGTAAAAGTACTACAGATAAAAAGCTTCTAAACTTTATTTCCAGTTTTACTGCTCTTCCAAACTGATTTGCCTGCCATTCATTGCAGCTTTGAAAATCTGAAGTTCTGTTAGAAATGGCAATGATTTCTACGGGAGTCTAAATGTAGGATGTTTTGAGCAGATATTGGGGGTGATTTTACTATTTAACCAATAAGAGCTTAGACCCAGTTTTGAATGTTGATCAAAACAACTGAATCAGTTAATTGATCAACTCACTTGTATTCTTTCTTACTGTGGTAAAGAGGCCACATGACGTCTTCTGTAAATATTATAATCCTATTGTAACACACATCACAATTTTATAACTTGCGTTTCATGATTTCCTTTTAGAAATGAGGTCTGAACTGATTAAACGTAATATATTTCATTTCATTAATGCATTATGGCTTGTGTGTCAAAGATTTTTTTCTGTGGGAATAGTAAATTGCTGTTCATAAATGTGTGTGTGTGTGTGTGTGTGTGTGTGTGTGTGTGTGTGTGCGCTTCTCACAGACGAGTAACTCCCCTGTTCACTCTCTATTCTCACTGTATAGGACCTACGGTCTGCCTGTGTCACTGCCACAGTGTGCTGTTGTGAGAGAAGGCAAATAACTTCACCTCATAAATGCTGTGCCCTCGTCGTGACCCTGTCTGGCCTGCGAGGTGAGGGGCTCTCTGGGGGCTGAGGGAGTGGCAGAGGGGGATGGGGGTGCTGCAGGAGGTGCTGCTGGTAGTGAGGTAAGGAACGGGTGCATACCTCTCTGATGGAGGGATTGGTTTAGGGGGCCTTGGAGCCCATCCATCACATGCTTATAAGCAGCTGACAGTTCCCAAACCTGTGTGTGTGTGTGTGTGTGTGTGTGTGTACTTGAGTGTGCAAGTGTGTATGAAAGGCCAGGGAGGAGGGAGCCAGAAGTAGGGGGGCTAGAAGAGAAGAGGACTCAAACTTTGCATTTGAGTACTGTTTTCATCCTCACCAGCTTCATTGGCTACTTGCTGTTGAATGTTGAGATGGCATTTAAGAGCATCATTTCAATGATGATTTCAGTCACAGCCTTTGCTCAGTACTTTGTTGAAGCACCTTTGGCAGCAAATTCAAGTTGTGTATGATGCTACAAACCTGGCTCCTGTTTTTGGGAGGTTTCTTCCATTCCTCTTTGTAGAACCTCTCAAGCTCCATCAGATTGGCTGAGGAGCACAGACATTTTTCGATATCTCCAGTGATGTTCATTCGAGTTCAAGTCTGGACTCTGTCTGGGCCACTCAAGGACGTTCACAGAGTTGTCCTGAACCCACTCCTTTGTTATCTTGGCTGTGTGCTTTGGCTCGTTGTCCTGTTGGAAGAAAAACCTTTGTTCCAGTCTGAGGTCCAGATCGCTCTGGAGCAGGTTATCATCAAGGATGTCTCTGTACATCACTGCGGTCATCTTTCCCTCAACCCTGATTAGTCTCCAAAACATCTCCAAAACAAAACATCCCCACAGCATGATGCTGCCACCATGTCTTGCCACTCTACCATACATGCCTGATTGTAAGTGACTCCTCTCTCTACAGAGAAATGTTGGAGTTTTGTCAGAGTGACCATTGGGTCACCTCCCTGACTAAGGACCTTCTACCACGATCACTCAGTGGGACCAGCTCTAAGTCTTCCATTTATGGATTATAGAGGCCACTGTGCTCATTGGGACATTCAGTGCAGCACATTTTTTCAGATCTCAATACACTCCAGTCTCAGAGATCTACAGACAGTTCCTTAGCCTTCATAGTTTGGTTTGTGCTCCGATATGCACTGTCTACTAAGGGAGCTTATATAAACAGGTGTGTGCCATTCCAATCATGTCCAATCAACTGAATTTACCACAAGTATCAACCTGTTGAAACATCTGAAGGATGATCACTGGAAACAAGATACACCTGAGCTCAATTTTTAGTGTTATGACAAAGGCTGTGAACAGCACCGTCGTCTCACAGCAAGAAGGACCTGGGTTTGCATGTTCTCCCCGTGTTCGCGTGGGTTTTCTCCAGGTACTCTGGTTTCCCCCACAGTCCAAAGACATGTGTGGTAGGTGAATTGGTGACTCTAAAGTGGCCCTGTGTGTGTGTGAGGTTGTTTCCTGCCCTTCCCTGTGACCCTATTCAGGAATAAGCGGTATAGAAAAGATTAATATGAAATATCTTCTCTTTGTCATTGTGGAATAAGGCTGTAATAAACAAAACGAGCAAAAAGTAAAGCACTGTGGGAAAAAACATATTTCATAACAATGTAACAAAGTCAGCTGTTTATAAAAACACATCACTGGACCCTTTACGGTCCTCCTGGTCTGTTTGACAGGTCATAACTGTGTGTGACATTGATCTTAGTATTAATTTGGACAGATAATAATTGTTCTACTCAATTTAAGGACTGATTTGTGTATTTTGCTGCTGCTCTGAAACATTTTGGCCATGTTTGGCCTAATTTCCAAACGTTTGATTAACAAACGTTGTTCCCTGACACCACTTGAAAAATGGGAAAAGTAATCAACACACAATCAAATGTACTGGCTCATTTGAACTAAGTTTGTCTGATTTAGAAGATTTTATTAATCATGTTATTATTCGTCCTTTTTAGGATGATGTGGGAAGTGAAAGCTCTACTTGTATATATTATGTGTGTATAATAAAAATGTAAAAAAAAAAAAAAGAAATGTCCTATATTTCATTCCTTTACATTTAAAAGGACATATTTTCAGTCTTTTTTTATTGTGATGTTGATTCTGTCTGGGTTGTAATTTATTCAAACTCAAAATTAAATGTTCTACTAATTCTGAATATTTGATTTTCATGAGCTATAAGCTATCGTGATCAAAAAGAGAGTGAAATGTCACATTACATGTGATATAAAAAAAGTTTTTTTTTGTTTTTTTTCTTTGAGAATTTGATCAATATACTAAGCAGCAGCAGCAGACATTACCTAGTCTACATTTCCTGTTAAAACAAAGACACAATATGTAGAAATGGGATGGGTGTGTGTGTGTGTGTGTGTGTGTGTGGCGGGGGGTTTCGGGGTAGGGGGGTGCTGCTCCCCCTTTCATTTTTTTGTATCAGAGCATAAAGCTGAATCTCATGAACCCCCTGGTTCCTCTTCGACCCCTTTCAGGGGAAAAGGCCCTCAGGTGGGCTGTAATGGCCTATTCCATGTCTTCCTATTTCAAACATCATTGCTTAATTTCAGCACTGCTCAAGTGCAGCCATTCAAACAATGGCACAAATATGTTATTAATGTTCCGCGGTCCTGCCCCTGACCCCCCTCCTCTTTTACTCTTTTCTCCCTTCCTTCCTCTCTTCCACTCTCTCAACATGGTTCTGGCCCTAATGATAACCAGAGAAATAACACAGATAATGATAAAACAGGAAAAAAGATTCCATGCTGGGAAAATAAATTAGATTTATGGTTGCAATAATGCTGCAAGGTCTATAATCAGAACATTTGAAAATTGAAAATGTTCAAGGATTATGAAATTGAACATACTAATACATAATGCACACAGACATATAAACATTTGAATAGCCCCAAAGTATCTTTGATTGAAATGAGATAAAAAGTCATTTATTCGCTTTTGTAATCTCGGAAAAGACCTTTCATCTATCAGATGTCACTTTTTGTTTCTTTTTTTTTTTTTCGTTTTGATGGAAGGAAATTAGTTCTTTGTATAAAAATATAATCTATTCCATTTTTTCATGAATAAAGCTTCTTAATATATTAGGCTTTTTGTTTTGCACATGGGCTATTTACTTTAGAAATGTAAGTGGACCTCATATGGTGCCACCCTTTGTTCCCTCAGACTCTTCAGCTGAATTTTCCTCTGCAGTTCTGCTGCTTGTCGCTCCTGACATTAACTGATTGTTCAACGGTGAAAGGAGCAGCTCTTCCTTCCCAGCCAAAGACTCGTAACATCCTCTTTCTCATGCAGTTAAACAGGCCCGCAGTGTTTCCTGAATGCGGGAGGATCCTGTTGTTCTAGAATGAATATTAACAGAACCAGAGCAAACTGGCATGAAGGGATAAACAGAGAGAGAGAGAGAGGCATCTGAGGTTCTTGGGCTGGAGGGATGGATGGTGTCTTATTTGGTGTTTTTATTTCCTAAACTAAATTCTACTTAATAGGCTGATGTCCCATAAACTAATCTCATTTTTCATAAATTCAAAACAGGTTGTAAGAACGGGTCGTTTGAAAATCCTGTCCATGGCCATGTGCTTACAGTGTGATCTATATGATACGTTTCTGTTCTGGCACCAAAATGGTGGAATGAACGTCCCCTGGGGGTCCGAACAGCTGAGTCCCTCACTGTCTTCAAACGCAGACTGAAGACTCACCTGTTTCAGGAGTATTTAACTCCATAAAGACATTTGTGTTCAACAGGATCTAAGCGTGAGGAACCTCTGGATTCTAGCCTCGTCTACTGGCCAATGATGTTCCGAGTGAACAGCAAAGCACTTTTGTAAGTCGCTCTGGAAAAGGGCATCTGCTAAATGCAATGTAAACGTAATGTAGGTTTCAGCACCGCAGCTAAATCCTGATGAGGCAGGAACCCTGAACTGAAACCTGAGTTTAATACTTCAGATGGATGAGTGTAATCACAAATACTGTTAGTTCAACATCACATTGTTTCTGCTTTTTTGGGGGATAAAAACTGAATGACAAAATGGGCCATTGTTTCAGGGTGAGTGAGTTATCTATCTGATGTCAACTAAACAAAGCTGTGTAGCTGAATCATATGCTACATTGAGTAAGTGTGTCAATGGCACTAAGTAGAAGAGTTGTCTAATCTGTACACCAGCAATCGCATGATGTGATATGATATGATGACTCTGAATGCAGGTGTATATGGTCAGTTCTGTAAATATATTAATAACTTCATTTACATTTAGTTACAATTGCAAGATGAATAATATTAGATTAATCACATCAACACTGTTGTGCATTAGGTCAATGCATTAGAGTTTCACCCCTTTGTTAGACTGGACATTCCTAAATCACCTCCATTGATTTTAACTTATGAGTTTTAAAATAAAATCAAGTTCAGCTCAGCTTGACCCATCATCCCTCAAGATGCACGGAGCACAAGCATTCAGACGTTTTTCTGTGATTGTACCAAAGTGTTAGAATGAAGTTCCCCTGGGGTCCAAACAGCTGAGTCACTTGCTGTCTTCAAAAGAAGCTCCTGCTGTTTTTTTCCTCATTGTGCTGTGAATGCTGCATTTGGGTTTTATTTTAATTATCGAAATGTATGAAACTTTTCCAACTTTATCATGAGTTATTGTGTGTAGAAGAGGGGAAAGAATAGTTCAATCCATTTTGGAATAAGGCTGTAACAAAGAAAATGTGCAAAAAGTGAAGCATTGTGAAAACTTTTTGGAGGCACCATATATGGGCCTTATATGTCAGGACAGATGTGTTTATATGGGTCTTATATCACAGGACAGAGGTGTTTATATGGGTCTTAGATCACAGGACAGATGTGTTTATATGGGTCTTGTGTCACAGGTCAGAGGTGTTAATTTCAGTAGAAATTGTCTGTAAATTCTGCATTTCCCCTTATTGGGGTTAATTTAGCCTCGGCCAGAAATATGACAATACCATCATATTTCTTTTGGTGTGGAAGCCAGTGTTACCTTGGCAATGCACATGCAGAAATTTGGGGGCAGAGTTTCGGAAGGAGCGCTGAAGGGAGGGGTGTGATTGTGTTGTTGTTGAATTCAACTGTCATGTAAATCATGTAAAAAATTGCACACAGAATGTGTGCCAAGTGCAGCAGAAAATGCTAAACTGAAATCAATGCTAAATCCTGAAATTTAGAGATCCTTACACATTTTTCACATCCCACAAACAATCAGAAAACAACACACATCACAAAACAAGGTTGCCGGTTCAATTCCCTGAACTGCCTTGAGCAAGTTCCCTTGGTGCCATGGGTAGGGCTTCCCACCACTCTGGGCAAGGGTTAGGGTTAGGCTAGGCTAACACTAGGCCAACACTAGGCTAACACCAGTTAGGATAAAACTAAGTGCCTCTAGTGTTCGAATTCACTACAGTGTTTGTTTCAATATCTGGGTGGCTTAAATTCCCCTGTGTGCAAGTAAATTGGGTCTGGTTTACCAGTTCGCATGTAGTTTAAGTGGTCAGACAATCCAGCAATAGGTTAATTGTCATGCTCACTTAAAAGTAATCAATAATACAGCATTAACTGTGTTTGTCTGGTTGTTTCATGTGTTATTTGTATCCCGTATACCATTAGCTCAGAGCCTAACACACTGGGGGAAAACTGTTAACCCGTTAAACAAATGTCTCGTCTATATTGGACAAAGTGCTATGCTGCTAAATCTTGCTGGACTCTTCAGCTTTACACTCTCTTTTAGAAGAGGAAAGGATTTGGACTTGTTGCTTTTTCTTTCCTTATGTTTCCCTCTTGACTTATCTTGTGAAGGAGCCATCCAAAGTGTTTCACCCCCCTTCAGTCCATGAGTCACGTGTGAATGAATGGCTGTCAGCTGCACATACGTGCCGGACACGGTGATCCAGACCAACTCTGGCGAGGCGAGAGAGTGAGGGCGTGGGGAGTGGGGGGGCTGAGGGCATGGAAGCCCTCCAACTCACCCCATACATCCATCCTCAACCCGAGCTCCTCTGGCCTACTGCACATACAGCATATCCATCTTCAGCACATTCAGCTCAATGCGCACGACGGCCTGCATGCTGCAGTATTATATTGCAAGCTGCAGTACACATAGCTCTTTCGTAACACACCATATGCTGGGGCTGTACTTGATCTCTTACATATAGTCATGGTCATCAGTTTGGGCTTTCCTTTATGATGTTTATCTGACCATTTGAAGGACAGAGAAAATAACAGCAGAAGGCTAGAGTTCTCGTTTTGTCCTTGTCTGGCTTTGTCCAGCTGAGACGTTTAGGGAAGGGCTTATTCATATATAAGTTATACAGGACAGCAAGACACTGTTTTATGCAATGGTCCTGCTGAGATATGCATTTGAATACTGCGGACATTTTTATGGGGGTATATTTGAATCCACACCTTGTAAATCCTGTTGAGATGTTGCTGGGGAATGTGTGAGTATGGAGGGGGGGGGGGGGGGCAGTGTGTGTGTGTGTGTGTGTGTGTGTTAAATATAAATATCTCCTCACCTGCTGTCTCCGGGGCAGAGTGAGACTTCTGGCAAGACTGCCACCATAACACTATGTTCGTTTGCTTCTTTCTTGGTTTATTTCTATATTTGTTTGTTTATTTGTTTTGTTTGTTTTGTCAACCTTTTTTGAATTGACAAGACCTACATGAAACAACAGCATTTTTCTTCTACAGCCAAATATTAAAACCTTTTATCACCATTGTTGCTGTTTATTGTGTGTGTGTGTGTGTGTGTGTGTGTGTGTGTGTGTGTGTGTGTGTGTGTGTGTGTGTGTTTTTGGACATGATTTAAATTGGACAGTTTACAGTGTCAAACTTTCCGAATACTTACTGGAATAGGAGGATGTGTAATAGTGCCTTATCTTATCATCACTCTTACACAGAACCTTCAAATGGAAGCCAGGCAAAGTCTTTGTGGTGCATTTCTATTGGTGCTCCAAACTCATCATGGAACGTCTGATACAATAACAAAAGTCAACTGACAGATTTTAATTATGGCAAAAAAAAGTGAAAAAATGACAATGGAAATGTTAAGTTATGCCTTACATGACAACGACAATATATATGGTTCAGCAACCTGAGACATGCTCGTCTCCCTGAACCACATACCCCTTACATTAATCCACCCTCATTGGTATTGCATTCCTCTCTCCACGACTGCTGCCAACAATTGACATGCAGAATAAAAAACCTATATGTATAAAAAACTTAAGTCTGTGGCATCTCTTCGGGTTCAAGTTCTCTATGCTTCTGCATGCCCTGCTTTAAAATGTGTGAGGATGGTGGCTGGACCACTGGGACCCCTGCAGTGGGCCGTAAATCAGCCAGGCAGCAGGGGTAGAGCTGGCACAGTGGGGCAGCAACAGCCCAGTCGTGGCACAGAGCTCCACTTTTTGGCACATGCCTCTCCCAGCCAAACAACACACTCTATAGCTTGTCTGACAAGCCAGCAATGCAAATTTACTCATGTCCCCAGGCAGGGGGTCGCGAGCCCAGGGAACTAGCACAGGCATAGGAACGCTGAGTGGGGAGGGAGGACAGAGGGAGGTCTTCCTGGGAACAGCAGAAAGAGATCATGAAGAAAGGTGTCATTGTGGACACTTATGGATTATGCAGCAAATTTATCAAACAGAAAAGAATAATAAATTTGTTTTGTTAGGGTGTGATATTTAATATATATATTTATATATATATATATGATGTGTATAAGAGACAGATATATATATATATATATATATATATATATATATATATATATAGTGCAGTTATGTACATTGATCAACCTTTGCATTATGACCAACTCCTTGTTTCTACTCTCACTGTCTATTTTATGCGTATGAGTGTGGTCAGCAGTTAGACTGCCCAAAGTGTACAGGAGGGTGTGTGTGTGTGTGTGTGTGTGTGTGTGTGTGTGTGTTTGAGAGAGAGAAGGGAACACTTCTCTTTACTTCATCCATCATAGCCCCTGTCTATAGAATGAAGCCACTGCTGCAGCCTCCTCCATCTGCACACAGGTGATTCATCACAGCACTAAAGCATCTAGTCACTCTGCCCCAACACGGCCCTGCACCTCCACCCCTGGCCTGCAACACCCTTCCCCCCTACACCCATTGCCCCAGACCCACCGCTAAGAACTCTTTACTATTATATAATTGCGAAATACTGGTGTGGTGTGGGTGGGTTGGGTTTGGGGACAATGAGAAAGAATGGAAGAAGAATGTAGGACCTCTAACATCCCAGCTGTGGTTTTCATTTTTGTTCCTGCAGTGTACCTGCGGTACCGTGGAGCAACAAGTAGTGGATACCATCTGCACAACTTCTCAATGGTTGAAATTTTGTAAGTCATGAAGAGCCGTTACTTGTGACTTGAGCCAGTAATACAAATACCCTTCTCACAAGGAAGGCATCCTTCTTCCTCATCTCACAGTAACAGAGGTCAACATCTTGGATGGCTCTATACTGGGTGGTGACCCTGCCAGGTTGGTGATACTGTGAGTTTCAAGATCCTATCCTGTCCTCCATGGGCTGCGAGAGCTGTTCACATACTCAGATTACCCTGGTTGACATCACAGGTTCAGGTTGCTACCTTTGGATCCACAGACCAGAGCCCTCGTGGACAGACTGACAAGTAGCTTGGGCAGGGGCTGATTTTCCCAGACTGCTCACAGGATAACTGCGTACTTGAGCCACTAAAGCAGATTTTCTCCAGCTAGGGGCTCAAGAAAGTATAGTGCTTTGAGATACTACCTCAGCACTACATGGCTTCATACTCTACCTATCACCAGAAAGGACCCTTTTAAAAAAGTCTTACAAAATGCAAACTCCTACAAAAAGTTACACGTATTTACTTTACCTGATGCCACATTCGTCCGTGGACTCATCCTTAAATTGCTGAGCTAAACACAAGTCCTTGTCTCGAACACTCCCTGGCCTCTGAGTTGAGCCTATTTTTTGTATGCCAGATCCATGAGGTCCCTGAGTTTGCTTTCCCTGCCTTAGAGACAATGTGAAGGGTGTAGCAATGCTTATGGAGCTTTCATTTCAAATGCATTACCTAACATGTAAGTGAGAGTACTAGAAACCATGGTAGAGCTTGGTCAGTACAACCTGAGAGCAGAGCACAGGACAAGATTGCAAATGAGCCTGACTTATGCTCCACCATCACAGACAGACAGGCAATGCATTGCATCATGCTTAAGCTACGTTAGAAACTTGTAACTACCAATTGCTCAGCTTAGCTCCAGTTGCCCATGACATGCTAGAACTACCTAAAGACGTACACTACTGTGTCCTTAAAAATGCTTAGTGCAATGGCTTTGGAGACCAACGTACGTGTATAACCAGCTTTTGCTGGCATACATCCGCTGCTACCAATACCAATAAATTGCTGAGAACAGCATGCTGGCACAAGACTGGTGGGACCTAGTGACAGTTTCACAAGACCACACACTGCTATTTTGCCACCAGCTGGCAGTGAATATGGGCCTGTGGGGTACAGATGTTACAGACCCAACCAAGCCTTTTTCAAGACACCGTTTCCACCTCTCCTCAAAGGTGTTATGAAGGAAGTAGACCCCATGTGTTACGAAAGGATGTGAAGATCCTGCACTGCCAATAACAAGCTTTAATACTCGCTGACTGCTTTATTAGGCAGCAGTGCAATGCATGATCTCACGCACATACCCAGATAGCCAGGTTCAGGTAATGTTCCCATCAACCAAGTAAAAGGTTCACAGGCTGGTTTGAGTATCTCTTTAACATCTGATCTCCTGTGACTTTCTCTAACGATAGTCTCTGCAGTTTACCCAGAATGGTGCAATAAAGAAAAGCCATCCGGTAAGAGGAACCTCTGCAGACAGAAACGGTTGATTGTTGATGAAAGAGGTCCTGGAAGGATGACAGAATGAAGAGCTGACAGAAAGGCTACGGAAACTCAGTACTCTGGATGATTATGATGAGCTAAAAAACATCTTATAATACACAGCACATCCAACCTTGAGGAAGGTGGGGTCAGAATTTGGCTCCAGAGGCAGCATGAATGCATGGACTCAACCTTACTTCAAATTTGCTGTTGACGAAAGGTCACAATTTGCTCTATATACCTTATCCTTTAATGGTTACTTCCAGCATCATGTCATACTGAATTTGTGTCCATGTACAATCAGCTCCAGTGTTCTTCAGCATTCTCTGCTGAATCCAATAAAACACTTTTAGGTAGTGATAGAATGGGGGAATCATATGTTTGATACCATCAAAGTAATGTTTTCAACATCTTGTAAAAATCATACCATGAAGAATTGAGACTAAGCAAGGTAAAGGCCTTCCCAGTATTAGAATAATGTGCTTAAAAAGTGCTCGGTTAGAGTTTAAGCATATGAATCCACAGAGGGCCAGGCTCAACAAGTTACATCTGGATCCAGTAAAGCTCCGCATGGCAATGAACAGTACATGAAGGTTGGTGGTAATTCACACTTTTCTATTGCTCTGTGATACATTTGCATTAATGGATTTATGAGATCATTAGGAACTCTTTTAAAAATTCGGATCCACAACTGTCAAGCCCTGGGGATTTTCCAGCCAGTGAAGTCATTATGACATTGTTTTTATAAGGCCGTGATATGTGCGCAGGCGCATGAGGAGCATCTGCTGTGCTTTGCACAGAACCACAGTCATATTTCTAACAAGCATTATTCTGCCTGCTGTCTTTTGGATCTCACCTACAGCTCCCTCGACTGCCATTCTTCTCCTCACCCCGGCTCTTTCCTTACTCCCACTTTCCCCTCTCCTTATCCCCCTCTCTCTGTGATGTTGTGCACAGTAAGTACAATACTATGTCTCTGCTGTGTTGAAAAAAAAAAAGAAGAGTGAATAGCTGAAAAGCTAGGGGTGGGGGACGGGGACTTGGTGGGCAGCCTTTCTCACAGCTTACAGTTTTCACATGTCCTCTTGCTCTGTTGAGTCATATTGTATTACACCCTGTAAGGACTGACATTATAACATTAAGTCTAACACTATGCCCCCCTTTACTGTGCATGCTGCATGTGTGTGCATGCACGTGTGCTGACGGATGGCTTCCTCCCACCAGGTTTAGCTGAGAGTCCAGACGGAAGCTGTTTTTAATAGGAGGAGGCTGCAGCCCCTGTGGATTTATCACAGATGAATATTTGATCTCTCTCACACACTGTGCCTGTGCAACACTAACTCAGCACCATCACCCAGGGGATGGTCAAGTTTGCAGCTCTGTTAACGCACCTCTGCCACAACCCCCCTCCCCACCCTTCGGCCCAACAACTAAAAATATATTTACTGTAAACTTAGAACGGAAGATGACTCCGTCAAGGAAGCCACAGACAAAACATATAAGATAACAGCACTGGCACCTCTCTGATATTTGCCGTTCCCTTTGTTCTTGGTAAACTACGGCATGTGATGAATGTTGCTATATAACGCATTTCCATGTATGGGCTAGTTTTATTCTATTTAGGGTAAATGGATGTGAAAGGGGGGAAAAGCTCTTTAGGCTAATTGCAACAGTACATTTGAATTCATTTGCGCAGCATGTCTGCATGTGTGTTCGTATTAGTGTCTCGACGTGCACTTTAGTCCTCTCCCCTTGTTGAACTGAGAGAAAGACAATTTGGTTTCATAAAGGGAAGAGAGAGAGAGAGAGAGAGAGAGAGAGAGGGAGAGGCAGGCAGCATGGAATTGGGTTAAACATATCTACTATCAGTGTGTGTGTGTGTGTGTGTGTGTGTGTGTGTGTGTGTGATGAGGGGTTACCGCAAGTATACATACGTAAAGGCCTTACATTAGAGTTGCCTGTGATAAGCTCATCTGGTGGTGGTTGATCTGTGTAACCACTCACATATGTTGGCACATACTGGCAGCTTCTGCCCACCACCCTTCTCCCCCTCTCTGCTATGCCAGGCTGACGCTCTGGGAGGGTGCAGTCTCCGCTCTCCTCGGTGTCTCGTAACCGCAGACAAATTGGCCTAGAGCAGCTTTCCCAGGCATCTCCCGTCATCAAAGCGAGGTATCCACACTCCTGCCTACCCTTCACCGCCAATGCTAAAGCCTTCTGCACGACTGACTCATACTTTTAGTATACAATACAAATTGAGTAGGAAGCCTGTAGTCAAAAGCTTTGAAGTGTGCCGTTTTAATGCCATATTATTATATCTGGTTAAATTTGTTTTTTTGCGTCTGGCTTCGGGAATGTAGGCCTGTAATAAAAAAGCACCAAGGGAGCGCTCGGAACAATATGTATTATATTGGATTATTGTAAAAAACGTTGTGTTGCAAAGACAGAAATACAGATGAAAGGTTCTGGACATCTGTATGTGCCACTGCTTTTGGCTGTAAACACTCATCACAGGCTGACGACTGATTGTTCTATTGCAATAGAGCATGGTAATGGATCGCAGTTTCCAGTCAGTGATATGCTGGTTTACTCACCGCCTCCACACACCAATGCCACTCGCAAGTCTACCGCATCTGGGATGTGTTCAGTTCATGCTTTTCTTTTTTTCTCTAGCCTCTGTTTACATTGCTACTAATCCACATGTATATCTGTAACTCTGCTTGTACCATTTTATCTGCTGCTCATTTTCCACTCTACGTTCTTCAGGAAATCACTCCCAAAAAAACCAGATGGTTAATGCCATGGCCAAAAAAGAGAAAGAGAGAAAAATGTATGGAAACAGGGGCTAGATATGCAGAACATCTGGCCTGGACTAGCAAAGAGCGTAGACCAAACCAGTGCCTGAGAATGCTGTGATGCAATCGTTGTTACTGGTAGTGATGCTACTGAATTTTTATACTTCTCTTCTCACCCATTGCATTGTCCTCTTCTCTTCTCTTCTCTTCTCTTCTCTTCTCTTCTCTTCTCTGCTTTCTTTTCTCCATTCCTATAATTTTACCTACCCTTTTAACATTGTCTCTCTTCTCCCCCACCTTCTTTTCACTCCCATATTTTCTTTATTCCATTTATTCCCTCCCTCCTCTCTTCCCTTCACTTCTAGGGCTGTTAAGGGGACACTGTACAGGAATTGTGTAAAATCAGGACCCCCACCATATTAGAGGGCAGAATTGACTCCAAATGGAGAGCCCTCCATTCCGACTCTAGGAGAGTCTCATATTTAGGAATTTTTGTTCTATCAGAATATGCAGAATGTGGCTGAGTTCGAGGAGAAGTGGCGCATCATGGGGGGCTGTGTATCAGTGAAGGATGTTGATGGGCTGTAATGTCGCTGGTGATTCTGGTATGATGGATTTTGTCACCACATTTCAGAAATTCAGGTGTGAAATTATTGATGTTTAACTGATGGTTCAGTAAAGGGGTTTTAAAAGTCAAAACGTCTCTTCCCATCCATCTTCTCTTCTCTTCTCTTCTCTTCTCTTCTCTTCTCTTCTCTATTCTATTCTATTCTATTCTATTCTATTCTATTCTATTCTATTCTATTCTATTCTATTCTATTCTTGAGGTGTTGTCATCATGTCCATCATTCTCCATCATTAGAAGTGTGGCCAGAATTGAAGACCAGTCAATGGGGAGGCCAGTCCGGACATGATGTCTAGGCAGAATGCCAGCTGGAGCGCTGTGTGTGTTTGTGTGTGTGTGTGTGTGTGTGTGTGTGTGTGTGTGTGTACGCATGGCGCTTGAGCGTGTGTGCGCATGCCTCTATCATAAATGTGTTGATTAGACAGAGAGGTGAATTAAGGGAGGGGTGCTGCATAACATCAAAGAGGCTTTTATCAGCAGACTGTGTCACAGTGCCCTCCCCATTCCCCATCATCCGGCACTCCAGCAAGTAAGCAGCATATACATACATAAGCCAATGCAATCTTGCACTAATCTCTGCCTACACATACATACGTGTACAGTATGTTCACCCAAAAAACACACACACACACACACACACACACACACACACACACACACACACACTTGCTGTAACAGGAGAATGTGTGATAAAACAGCAGCAGCAGCAGCTCCAGCACAGATGCCATTGAGCCAGTGAGGACAGCGCTGGCAGCCTCAGCAGTGGCTAGACATCCTTCAGCATTCCAAACCGGTATGCTCTCGTCCCATGGGGGACGGAGTGGGTATGTGTGTATGTGTGCGTGTGTGTGTGTGTCTGTGTCTGTGTGTTAGTGTCTGTTTGACTTGCTGAGTCAGGAAAGAGACAGGAGCCCCAGCCATTCTGCTCCATTCTCTTTCTTTGCTGCTGGCAGACACACACTCTGGGCAGGTAATCAATCAAAACTACTATGACAGATGACAGTGTGTGTTTGTGCTTGTGTGCATGTGCACGTGTGCATGCTTGTCTGAGAGAGAAAAGAGAGAGTGTGTGTGCACGCGTGCGTGTGTGTGTGTGTGTGTGTGTGTATGTTTTGTCTTCAAAGGTTCTGTGGTAAAGGCAATGGTTCTAATGGTTCACTCCATCTAAAATCAAATAGTCCTCCACGATGGGAAACTTGTTGTATAAGGTTTTTTAACCCCTTAGACCCTATTTGTAAGCCCACCCTACAGTTTTCCCCTCTCATGACTACACTACTATTGTCACACTTCTGCCATGTTCCCTGCTTTCCTTGTTTTTCCTTGTCTGTTTGTTTTGGCTATGGCACATGACCCTGTTTATTTGTTTATTTGTCTTGTCTCCTCCCTTGTCTCTGCCCATTAGTGTTCCTACCTGTGCCTCCGTTGTAGCCCTGCCCTCTTGTTACCTGCTCAAGGTGTGCCTAGACTTTCTCTATGTATATGTAGATCCTTCGTTCCAGTTTCCCATGTTCTGTCGTTTTATGTGTTTCATATCTTTATGTTTATGCCCTCTGTTGCTTCCTAGTCTGTTTTGGTTGTGTTAAGTTTCAGGTTTAATAACTTAATAACAAAACTATGGTTTAATGGGTCGAAGAACCTTCAAGCACCAAAAAGAGTTCTGGTTTTTGGTTTGTTTTCTGGTGTCAGATGTGTGGACTATCTCTCATCACTGTATGTGTGTGTGTGTGTGTGTCCATGTTTTTCAAGTGAGGTTTCTTCATCCTTTCATCCCAATGAGTCACTCCTGGTCCCATCAATCATTCCATCTGATGGCGTCCTCAACAAAGGATCCTACTTTAAATGATAAAATCTGTCCACACACACCCACACACCACCACCGCCGCCGCCGCCGCCACCACAACCAGCACTGGTTGGGAGGTAGTCTCTGCAAGCTGTTGTTATGATGGTGGCATTCTAATGCATGGGGAAAAAACCATTCCACCACTTCCCCACCCCCACCACATCTTTCATTAAAGTCCCACACAGCAGTGGCCATCACTGTGAGCAGTTTCCATGGTAACCCACCAGCAAACACTGATGACAGAGGAAGCCCTTGCAGGGGTCTGGCCATCCTGGACCTCCTGGAGGAAGCACAATCAGAGACTGTCTGATGACTGTGGTGCGGATTTCACTTCTGTGGGCTCAGACTGATGTGGACAACTTCTGCTACCATCACACAATTATTCACAGATTACACCACACTTAGGTGCAGTCTCTGCATTTTGTTGGAGAGGCGTCTTGTGAGTGTCAGCTTCTTGACCGTATTGAATTTTTAAAAAACTGTATATGCTGCATTTCCTTCTTAATTTAATATATCATCCAGTATATTGTGTGAGTTTTATATGTCAAACATTTTACATGACCATTTGTAGCCTGTCTGCGCCCTTTAAAATGAAACAGATTCATTTCATTAGAATTATTCTAACGTGAAAACAACCTCTTTTCTGATTGGCTGCCCAATATTGTGCTTCACTCAAGCAGATCATGTATGAGTGGATACACTGTATGGATTTGTGGTTGTTTTCAGGGAAACACCTTGTATATGTAGTATGTATATCAAAATATATGTTTTTACATGCCCTACGATGGATTAGCGCCCCGTCTAGGGTTGTTTCCCGCCCTTGCGCTCAGAGTTGCCGGCTCACCCGTGACCCTATTCAGGGATAAGCGGTTCAGAAAATGAATGAATGAATGAATGAATGAATGTTTTTACATTTTTGACATCATTTGAATGTGGCAGTTGTTCATTATATTGAATCAAATCGCACTGACTGGCCAAAAAAGGCCACACACACTAATATTTCATCAGACTGCCTTTAGCTTTGATTACGGCATGAATTCGCTGTGGCATCGTTTCAACAAACTTTCATGATTTTTTCTCCAGTACCTCCCTTAAAGATGTTTCACTGTCCTTCCACGTTTTTTAAAAATGCATTGGACAGTTTGTAACCCTTCTGAAAGAGATTAACATTTTTTTGTCATGACCACAGGATGTGTCTTTTGACATGGTTGTTTAACAAACGAGAAGCTACTCACTGCATCGGTTACGGTTAAATAACTTGTTGCCAGCTGAAACATAATCACCCAGGCAGTAATTATCCAACGGGAGGCTCTTACCTACTTCCTGTTTGCTAAGTTAAATCCAGGTGGTGACCATTTTTGGCCGAGCGGTGTATCTTAATGAACGGACAAACATAAATGCTTCACAATTACTTATATTCAGTCTGTACATATTGCATTCCATTATTTGGGGCATGTAAATATCTTACTACTCAATTTATTCAGATTTGTATCTTCATTGTCCCCAAAACTTAAACCTCAATAATGCTTTCAACACATCAGTGCTGGCATCTTACAGCATTACATTTACAACCATTGTCAAAAAATAGTTGCACCCAAATGGAATCAACCGATTACAACACATGACTGCAGTGGTGTCATGCCAGACTGTAACCAGGTCACTCAGAATGACAACAGGTCATCTTTGTTTTGCTGGAGACCACCAATGAACCAGTGTGTGGGGCATCATGGTCAGTGCCAAGAGCTACGGTTAGTTGTCATGCATCACACATGCAGACGGCCCTTATAATAGACATTTTGGCAGCTCGGCGTTACATTAAAGAGCCACTGCAACAAGTGGCTCTACCTTTTCTGAATGCACACGCCGATGTACTGTTTCAACAGCAACAGGACAGTGCTCACCCTCATACTGCTGCCATCTCAAGAGCCAGCCTTGAACATACAGATACTATCCATATTGTACCTCATTCAGAAAGTATGGACAGTAGGTACAGATTGTACTCGTGAATTTCTATGCACATCCAACATAACATCAAGACCAGACTGGGCCTAATCCAGTGCTATAAAGCGAATGCAGTAACAGTTATAAAGTCAAAGTAGCAGTTATTCTTCTACCTTCTCTGTAATCATTGTTATCCACATAAGGCTTTCATTTGTCAGCAGGGCTACGTTATTATAAGAGCGTGAGAGTCTGTCATCAATGGCAAGCTGGTGTATCATATCTCGCACGCAAATATTTAAACTCTAACTGTCCATGAGTCACTTCCATCATGCAAGCCTGGCTTTGCCGCTGGGTGCAGTCATCTCTCAATACTAGTGTATACTAGTTCAGTTGTGTTCACAATTTTTAGTGTTTGATTAGTAATTTTATCAAATTCTTAATTATGGTAAATTATGAACATGATTTTTTTTTTTTATGATGCTCTAATAGGCTCACCATAGTGGTGTCTTCTCACCATTCAACTATTCACTGATCTGTATTTCCCAATCGTATATTAAGCAGTTGATTGCAGAATAGTCTCTACAGACAGTTCATCTATTGCTGTTCTGCTTTACTGTAACCTCACATCCTGCATATTAAAAGCATATTGTTGATGAAACTGACAAGGGGGAAGATTTGGGCACAGGGGTTTTTATGTTGCGCTAAAAACACTGAATAGCCTGTCCCTGGGGAGTTGCAAAACTAGAGCTTTACCAGAGCGCTGCTGTTTTCTGCCCAGCTTTTGAAACACCACTAATGTAGTGTTTTAGATAAAAGCTAAGCTGAAACATTGCACAAGTCAAAACACAAGTAGGTTTGATGGCACAACAGTGTTTCCTTTTGCAATGTATTCTATCGTGATAATAAAACAGAATGTAAGCGTGTGGAGAAAATGTCCTGAGAAATCAAATCTTACAAAACCCACTGCAATTTCAAGCTCAATATATGTCTGAACATTTTGTGTGTGTGTGCTTTTGAGACATGGCCTTGAGGCTGCGGGTGGGGGTCCCTCCTAAAGGGCATTCTCTACACCCCTGTCTCTCTCCCATTCTGTTTGTTATCCCTGAGGTACAGTTCCCCTTTTGCCTCACCAGCCCCTCTGCCATTCGAAAGCATGTGGAACATGTCACAGCGCTTTTATAATAGGAGAATGTTAAGCTGTCAATCAAGCACTCCCGAGGGGGTGTAAATGAGACCCCCCGCCAGCTGCTGATCCCTCATGCCATCGCTGAAGCGGCCAAGCCCAGCGCAGCACACCGTTCTGCCAAGCCCTTAAACACATCTAAATCAAATAGTTCCTTCACTAACTCAGCGTTTATGCAGGCCTGCTTTTAAAATATCACTTCTGCTCAGAGACAGGCCAGTGGACGGGCCGGTGCAAATTCAGGCGGGCGTGCAGCCAAGAGCTACACTGATGACACCCTTGCATGATTCACCACACGGCCTTCAGTTAGCTGGCCTTCTATGGCAGCCCAGGAGGGCCTGTAATGGCACACCTGGAGTCAAACCAAAGGCTGGGTGTCCAGCAGTGTCCGTCTTTTGCATAAGTCGTTTCCAGAACATCATCTTATAAGACATGATTGATTTGACATTATTTGTAAATGTGTAGATGTGGAATCAATGACATGAAAGAGGCAAATAAATCTAATTATAAAGCACACAAACTCATAGCTTTTTTTTCCCTCTGTGTAGCATTGATTGATTCGCCGTGCCATCCATTGGGGGGTTGGACAGCTGGCCATCTAGCAATGGTTGTGCTTGGATGACTGAGAGGCAGAGCGCTGCTATATATAAAGATAGATTGTAGCAATGTCATTAATGGAACTTATATGGCTTGCCCTGGATGCCGGGTATTGTGTGTGTGTGTGTGTGTGTGTGTGTGTGTGTGTGTGTGTGTGTGTGTGTGTGTGTGTGCGTGCATGCGTGTGTACGTTTGCATCTGCATGTGGGTGTGTGCATGCATGCATGTCCGTGTGTATGATTTTAGGACAAAAATGTCTTGACTGTTGGAGTAGAGCATTGAAAAGAAGGCGCCAAAGTAAATAATCCCATCATGCTTTTTACCAAATGCTACATGTTTTATTAAAAAACTTAAGGGGTTATGAACGTTGACCATACTGTCAGGGCAAAGTAGTTACATATAGTATAAACAAATAAAATGCATTTTACTTTTACACATAAAATAATACATACAATTACATCATAATTAAAAATGAAAAAGCTTTTTTTTCCTTCTTGATGGTGAATAAAGATGAATTAACCATTAAATAGCACTGAAATTTCTTCACACACAAACTCTTATTTGTTTAATTGGAAAATGCTGGAATTATTTTAATGCATTTTAAAATCAATTAATACTTACTGCCTAAATAAAGAGTTGTATTTAGCATTTTCACAGATGTTTTTTAAAATCCCCAAAAATGTCATTTTACAGCACAATAGGAGGTAAAATATTCTTAAGCTTTAAATGGAAGTTGTTATAGAAGGATTTTATACGATTTCTATTGGTCCACTCAACATGAAGCACTCAAATAATGTGAAGGTCAGCCATCCTCCTCATTCCCAGGAAGAAGAATTGTATGTTTGTTTTTCACTGTTTATATATCAGTGCATCTCAAAAAAAAAAAAAGTTTATTCCTGTTCATAATTTAAAAAATGTAAACTGTTGTATATTTTACAGCGTAGGCCTGAAGATTGTGTCTAAGTGCTGAGCATTATCTGGGAGATTGTTTCAGAGATGGGGGGCTTTTTGAGGAAAGGTTCCTCCCAGGGGCATCGTCGAGCCTGGGCTTCCAGGGCTGTAGCCCCGAATATTTTTTAACGAGCCAACAAGCAAAAACTGACTGACTGAAAGGAAACAACCACTGGGGACCCCTTCCCACACACCGGTCGACAGACCTGAAAATGGGCCGACAGCCCCCCTCCCCCCACCCCCTCGGAATAACCCCCTCATGGGCTCAGGCCCGGGACTATGCACAGTCAGACAACGTCCCTGGCTTTTCTCCCTGCTAAACTCTGGAAACTAGTAAGAAGCTAGCTTTATGTGATCTAAATTGGAAATGTGGTCTCACTGGTATTCAAGGGTGAGACTTTTATAATCTTTAATTTCAACTAACAGAAGAGAAACTTTACTTTTTAAGGTTTTTTTTCTGTTATTCCATTAATCATGAAATGACTGATTATGACACCGTGAAAAATGATAAGGCTTTATTGCAATGGTGATATTTACTCATATAATACATATGTATGACCCCAAGTCATGCATTAAAACACCCCTCTGTGTGTGTGTGTGTGTGTGTGTGTGTGTGTGTGTGTGTGTGTGTGTGTGTGTCTACACTGTGCATGTGGGTATGTGTGTCTCGAGGTGACAGAGTGGAGAGCTGAGGGACTGGAGGTGTTGGTGACATGGGGGAAGGAATGAGAAGAAAGAGAGATAGATATGGAGGGGGGTGAGATTGCAAGAACAACAGAGCTGTAGGAGGGAGGGGGCAAATCCAGCAAGGGGAAAAGGCGAACAAGAGAAAGGGAGAAAGAGGGGAAGGCGTGAGACAGAGCCCCAGAGAGAGTGGCGGGGAGGAGTGAAAAAAAAAACAGCGAATGGAGAGAGGTGGAGGGGGGGTGGTGGTGATGATAGTGGAGGAGATGGCCTCAGGGAGGCACAGTCGGAGAGCCAGTGCAGTGGAAGCATAAACACTCTTTGTCTGTGTCCTCCTCAGGTAAGCGCTTTGGATGGGGATGGGGGGGGGGGGGGGGAGATAGAGAGACAAACAGAAAGAGAGGGAGTCAGAGAGATAGAGCAAGAGATTAAGTGTGAGACAGAGGGATGGAAGGAGAAAGGGACAGATATGAAGAGGCTGTGCGGGAGTGGAGAGAAAAGAGAGTCAAAAAAAGAGATGATAAAGACTAGGGAGGGAAGGAGGGAGTGGAGGTTGGAAGAGCAAGAGGCTATGAAAAGGGAGAGAGAGAGAGAGAGAGAGAGAGAGAGAGAGAGAGAGAGAGAGAGAGCTTGGGAAAGACAGTAGGGTAAGGGGGTAGATGAGCAAAGAAGGAGAGAGCGAAAGAGATGACAAAGGCTGAGAAAGGAAGGTGTGGAGGTTTAGTGAGCGAGAGACACTGGAAGGGAGGAGAGAGAGGGAGGGTGGAAGAGATGGAGTGGACTGCTGAGAAGAGAAATGCATGCCATGAGTTTGTTTTGTCACTGAAATCTCCCACCTGCTACTTCAGCAGTTCCTGCTCAACCAGCCTACCAACCCCCCTAAGCAAATCACACACACACACACACACACACACACACACACACACACACACACACACACATGCACACGGTCTGAGAAAACAGGCTTTACACTAAACCATAACACAGGTGTGTCAGGCGGCCTGGGGCAGGAGTGTCTGACAGATACACTAAACCAGTTTGCTGCTGCTCTATCATCATCCCCTTTAGCCAGCACTGTTTACTGCACTGTACAGCCCTGAATGAGCCTCATCAATCCAAACCACACTCTGACTTTATGCACTACAAAAATGCCTTCGGTACATCAGCTTTATGTAATAAATTGTAATGCAGTCTAAAAAAAGAGCGGGTGGTTTTAGAAAGCCTTGCAACGCACACGTCTGCATGGCTTACCGTGCACCAATCAGCCATAAAATAACGAAACCCCTTGTTTCTTTACACACTGTTCATTATTATCAGCTCCACTTACCATTCAAGAGCACTTTGTACTTCCAGAATTGCAGACTGTCCATCTGCTTTTCTGCACACTTCGTTATCCTCCTTTCACCCTGCTCATCAACGGACCCATCAGGGCCACCACTGAACACTGCAGTGACACTGTCATGGTGGTGCTGTGCTAATGCGTTTAGTGCTGGTACGAGTGGACCAGACACAGCAGTGCTGCTGGAGTGTTTAAACACTCCACTCACTGTCCACTACTACCCAGTTGGTAGCTCAACTGTTTCAACAGTTTGTGTTGGTCATCCTCTAGTCCTTCAACAGTGCTCCCAGGATGCCGTTGGCTCGATTTTCTGGTTGGTGGACTGTTCTCAGTCCGGCAGTGACACCGAGGGGTTTAAGCACTCCAGCAGCACTGCAAGAACCGGGTGAAAGGAGGATAATAAAGGATGCAAGGGAACAGCAGGACTACAATCTGTAATTATAGAACTACAATGTGCTCATGTATGATAAGAGGAGATGAAAAAATGGCATAAATAATGTACGATCTTCTGGGACGACTCTACATCTAGGACTTTTTTTCTCTTTTTGTTTTTCATTTTGTACAGGCCCTGTGGCAGCCATAGTCTGGTTCGGCGGTTCCAATCCCTGAACTGGCAGGACATGACTGAAGTGCTCTTGAGCAAGGCACTGAACTCCCCAGTTGCTCCCCGGGCGCTGAGGATAGGGCTGCCCACCGTTGCGGGCATGTGTGCTCACTGCCCCCTGGTGTGTGAAGTCACTAGTGTGTATGTGTGTATGTATTACTGTGGGAGGATGGGTTAAATGCGGAGGATTCATTCCTGTGTGTGCACAACACAGTGGGTTAAAAAAGTATAATCACTTACTTTACTTGCTTATTTGAATCACACCATTTATAGTATATTTATGGACACAGGTGATGTTGGTTAATGACAGAGCATCATATAAAAACAGTAATGACCTTATGAAAAGAAAAGATATAATAACATCCATCCATCCATTTTCTATACCGCTTATTCCTGAATGCCAGCCGGCAACTCTGAGCACAAGGGCGGGAAACAACCCTAGACAGGGCGCTAGTCCATTGTAGGGCACACACTCACACATTCACACACTAAGGGCCACTTTAGAGTCACCAATTCACCGGAGTACCCGGAGGAATCCCGCACGAACACGGGGAGAACATGCAAACTCAACACAGAAACTTCCCAGATTGGCCCACCCGGGGATCGAACCCAGCGTTATCCACTGCGCCACCGTGCCTCCCGATATAATAACATTAGAAAACATATCCATTCAAAGGCCACACCGTCTCCTTGCTGGCACAGCTCAGTGAGAAGCTCCCTGTAAGACAAAGAGCTATAGTCAGGTTAGAGGCCTGCAATGATGTACTGCATTTGTGACGTCCAGAGAATCGATCATTCCCTTGCTTAAGTTTATTTTGTGGTACAATTTGCATGAAAAATGGGCAACAAACACTTATTCTAAACAAGCAAATCTTTATTTAAATGGTGAGTGTCATTTGTTTAAGGGATGGTGTCTTTTGCTATAATGGGTGTTGCGTGAGAGACTGATGTTTTTATGAGTATGCAGGTGGATATCGACAACATAACTGTCATGTTTCTTAACTCGAAATCCACACTTTGTGGGCAGTTACATGCTGTTTTCTAGGCTTCATATCTCGATCAGAGTCACCTACAGACATGAAGGACACATATATATATATATATATATAGGATAGAATAGAACTTTATTGATCCCTTGGGGATGTTCAATCAGGGAAAATAAGGTTCCAGCTGCAGCATAAATACAGAACGGATTTTAGTAAGGAAACACTATATAAATATAAGGAATATATAATAAAGAGACTGTATTACAATATACAATATACAGGGGTTGGACAATGAAACTGAAACATCTGTCATTGTAGTGGGAGGTTTCATGGCTAAATTGGAGCAGCCTGGTGGCCAATCTTCATTAATTGCACCAGTAAGAGCACAGTGTGAAGGTTCAATTAGCAGGTAAGAGCACAGTTCTGCTCAAAATATTGCAATGAACACAACATTATGGGGGACATACCAGAGTTCAAAAAAGGACAAACTATTGGTGCACGTCTTGCTGGCGCATCTGTGACCAAGACAGCAAGTCTTTGTGATGTATCAAGAGCCACGGTATCCAGGGTAACGTCAGCACCACCAAGAAGGACCAACCACATCCAACAGGATTAACTGTGGACTCAAGTGGAAGCTGTCTGAAAGGGATGTTCGGGTGCATTGTATCCAAAAAATGTAATTCCTAGGACGAACCGACGCTGTATTGGCCGCAAAAGGAGGCCCTAGTACACCGTACTAACACATTATTGTGGTCTAAAACAAACACACACACACACACACACACACACACACACACACACACACACACACACACACACACACACACACACACTCAAACACACACACACACACAAAAACACACACAGTACTGTTTATACTCAATAACACATTGTTTGGCACCTTTCATTCAGCTAATTATCCAGAAGTAACTTTGCTCGATCCTGGAATTATTCCAACTTACAGACAATACTACTGAAGCTGGTTACATGTCTTCAATGGACAGCAGTGCTCACGGTGTGTCAATCGTCCTGTCCATGACAGTGCCTTTTATTGTGTCCCTCTCATCTGGATTCCATGGCTGTTATTTTTTTGGCAATTGAATCCCAAATTTAAACAAATGAGTAATCGTTGCTGGAGACAGATGTGGGTTCCCTGGTGGACATCTTTGCATACAAGCCCCTGCCTGTATCTTGTTATTCTGTGTTGGTAATGAGCGCCCACGATGTGGTCAGGACTGTGATGTGGCATTAATGGCATGGGGAGTCTTCTGAAGTGGCCATTCGTTAATTAAGAAACATCACGGGGGGAACGTATGGGGAGAGAGGCCCCTCTCACACAGGGCGCTCTTTTTGAAGCCTGCCTTGAACTGATTGCCCAAACCATTATTTGTTTCAGCATTTTGATTCCACTCTTAATGAAGTAGGCTTTTTTTATCCCCGTCACTTTTTTCTTCCCCTTGATAGCGCGCTGTGAGTCATAATGAGTTTGATCAAGGTGTGTCCAAACTAGTGTTCACACTAATCGTTCCAAGCCATCGTCAGCAGGTGCAGTGTCAGAATGAGTTGACCTTCCTCTAACGACCCATTCGTGATGTAATTATAACACCAACTGTCCGCCGCCGCTGCTTGTTACTCTCATACAGAGGCATTGTGTCCCAGGTTGTTGCTGTCTGGACTGCTCATAGATGCTCATACTGAAGCAAGACAGTTTTGTCCTCGTTCAGAACTGTGGTGAGGAAAGTGTTGGACAATTACACCTGAATAGCAAGAGAGCGTGTGATGTGGGCTGGTCGATCTGATATGCTATCTACATTTGCCTTTTCAGTAGAATTGGTGCAACCATAAAGAAGTTCATGGTGAAGGAAGGTGGACGTCTCTTCTTCATCTTTTATAACTCAAACAGAGGACCACCATTAGCCGGGCAACTTTAATGCAAAATCTTGCTAGGTGGCCCAACCACTAAGCATGTCACACACACACACACACACTAAAAACCCACAGGAACACACACATGCACATTGGCAGACTTGGAACTCTAGTTCAAAGGAAAGATATCTACAGGCAGGCAGAAGATAAATACACACACCTTGCTGACAGGACACAGGCCTATGAGGGCATGGGGCTCATACACTACATGTTCAAATGTTTGTGGACATCCTTTCTTCCTTCCTTCTTAACTACTTTAAGTTGCACTCATTACTGACACAAATGTGCAAGTCCACACATACATAGCTTGTCAAGTCCTTGAAAGTCCTGAGAGCACTGCCAATATAATAGGACTCTCTAATACAGATAAATATGAGTCTACTGGGACCATGCCTAATTCAAGGCATGAGCTAGAGAGGTTTGAAACCCACCGGTATTAAACTATTGAGCACAGGAACTGTGTCCTCTGGAATGTCCGTGGGGTTTAGGTGGGGTAGTGATCATCCAACATCATGACCTCACTAAAGCTAGGATCATCAAAAGCAGGATTATGTTTTTTTTTAATACTCTTTATTTCAAAAGAAACAATGAATGAGCAGATATACCAATACTCTTTTTCTATATAGTGTATTTCCAAAGGCAACTGAGCCTGGAGAGCAGAGTCCTCACTATGAGTCGGTGGAGAAAGTGTGTGGCCAGAGAGAGTGAGAGAGCTTACCAGGAGCCCCTTGAACAGAGCCAAAAAACAGCAGGTAGACGGCGCCTCATGCACACGCTCACATAATGGGCCTTTTAATTGATGATTAAGCCTTCTTGAGTAAACACTGCCTTGATTTATGGCTGCATTCAAAAAATGGCTGATGACAATGGAGCTAGAAGACCATGAACCCTCTGAAGATCTGAAGAAGAAAAAAAAAAGAACACCAAAAAAGACAGCCTGTCTCTACCAGCCCTTCCCTACCAAAGGTCTGCTGGAGAGCAAGCAAAGCCATGGCTAGACTGGTAGCCAAGCACTTTGAGTAGAGCCCCAATCAGCCAGCTTATTTATTCATCCCTCTTCTAGTAAGTCCTCTTCCTTTACTTGTTCTTGCCAAAACCACAGCAGCCACGAGTAAACTTTCAGTTATTGACCTTTGCCATGGTTTGTTGAATATGTACATATACACCCACCTCACGCAAATCTCCATGAAAGTTACGATTCCCAGTAAAATAAGCAATGAAGTCGATTAATGCAGCAAATATGCAAAAAAAAAAAAAGCCTGAGTAAAATGTACAAGCTTAGCTTATCTCTTTGTTAGCTAGATACCAGAGGGGCATGACTATTAAAAATAGAGAACGAAGAAGAAAGAATGCTTTCACAATGCTGTTGCTTCAGCAGAGGCAGTTTGGCCTAGAGCAGAAAGATGATATGCACATGAGGCCGTGAAAGGTCTGTAGCTGCCCTTATTGTGTGGGGTGTGTTGGGGATATAGTGATTGATTTGCATGATGTGTTGGATTTCTGGAGCTGGAACATGGTGTGCTCTGTAGCATGAAGAGAGACAGAGAGAAAGAGAGAGACCAGCCTGAATTGTGTGGCTATGGAGAAATATTCATGAACCACTGTATGTGCCCTTTGTGAGCAGAGCAAGCACACAAAACTGCAGCACTAGTGTTCCAAAAATATCCATTTTAGCTGCACTAAACACACCCTGGTAGGGCAACGGTGCTGAAATATCAGGAGAAGACACTCACTAATGCGTGACACCGTCTCCCACAATTACCTAGTGTACAGGAAGCTCTAAGTCATCTTCAGCCAGGGCAAGCTTGCTGCGGTTGCTCTCAGCCCGCAGCATCGTGGCATAATTGAAAACAGGGCCAAATAATCTGAGGAACGACTCCGTTGAAAAGCTAATTGATCTCATATGCAAACAGAATTAAGATAAAAGCTATTGGACGGCATCTGGTGTTCTATTTGAGTCGTGTTGCTCTGTCTTTCCAGAGAGGGAGAGAGGAAGAGGTGATATTCAAGGCCTGGGTGAGAAATGTTCAGCTGTTTGAAAAAAAAAAAACTGTGGAAGAACAGAGAGCGAGAGAGAGAGAGAGAGAGAGAGAGAGAGAGAGAGAAGGATAGAAATTAAGCATTTTAGTGTATTCATGATTCAAGGTTTAACAAAAAGGATGTGTCTCAATAGAATCACTTAATCAGGGGCTCAAGTGCTTAAACGAAGGATCCATCTGTTCTGTGTAGCATCTGATTTTCCCTCTTAACACCTTCCTCCTCTTTCCCCTCCAAAGTACATGATGCTGATGCTGATTTATCACGGACAAGCTCTCAGGAGTAGGTGTTTTTTTTTTTGTTGTTGCTGTTTTTTTTTATTGTTGTTAACAGGACTGCCTTGTGGTATAACTGCGTTTCATTACCACTCTATAAGAGATGATCAGATAATCATTCACATTACTGAGAGCCGAACCCCACCCTGCAGCTAATTCAATCTACACGCAGCCAAATACGCCAAAAAACATCCTCTATGGTCACACAGCTAATTGGCAAGAGAGGGCAGAGGGAATGGGGACGTGCCAGTAAGAGCAATGAACGCCAGTTGCAAATCAGCATGCATAAAAGCCGCATCAGGAACAGCGAGAAAGACAAAAACCTTGCCATTTCAGTTGTTTGAGAATGCACATTAGTGCAGCTTTACTGCTGTGTGTTGTATTTTAAGCAAAGCCAAATGTCTCTGAAGTAATACCTTTACAGGAGGAGGGCAAATAGTCTCAACTTTAATGTATGTTAATGTAATGAGATTTTAATGTAATGTAATTCGAGCTGTTTCTATCAGCTCATTCATCATGCAAAGTTCACGCAACGCAAAGGCTTCTGGCATTTTGAAATGGTCCAACATTTTACTGTATTTTGAGACAGAATAGCACAAAATCATGTCCAGTCAAAAGGTTAGTATACAGCATTGCTCACTGGGGTAGGTTGGACAGCTTTGTGAAGGCAGTAGACATCCACAGTCTGTGGATTCACTCATTTCTTTGAGGCAAATGTTTCATTAAACTGATCTACAGGTTTTAAATATCTATCAAAATATATTTATATTAAAGATATGCCTCAAAATAAGCATTTACCAATGTTATTTTCAATATATATATTTATATTAATGCAGTTTAATCATAGATAAATGCTCTAAAAAAAAACAGCAGCATGATCAGATCTGCAAGGATATGTCACAGAATTACTGGCAGAAAAATGATAACTCTCCAGACAAGATCAGCACACGAATCTGGTAGTATCTGTTAATATTATAGCTGTTTTATGATTTAATAAAGTGGTGACACTGGATCTTACTGATGAAAATGTTTTAATATATACTTTAATAGAAATAACAACACAAAAGGTTGCACCATTTAAGGTGGAACTGCACTTCAGCCTTGTTGGTGCAGCCATGTTTGTAGAAAAATTTAAAACATAACATTTTCATGCTGTTTTAACAAATGACAAAGGGAAAGGCATCACAAAAGTGTATGTTGAACAAAAGTGCTTCAAGTAGCTCAGAACTGTCATTAGCATGAAAAGTTTCAATCAACATTGGCTCATAGCTTTCACCCAAACACAGAGCTTCAACTAACTCAGAACTTTCATTAGCGCATGGAGTTTCAATTAACGTTAGCTCAGAGCTTTCACTAACACAGAACTTTCATTAGCGCATGGAGTTTCAATTAACGTTAGCTCAGAGCTTTCACCCAAACACAGAGCTTAAGGAGGAGCACAATTAGTTTTGAATGGCTAAAATATGTTTAAACGAGCAAACGTGTGGCCAGTATGGCAGGCAAACTTGGTTTACACAGCTGTTGTTGTCTGTTTGGAACGTGCGTGAACTGAGGGAAGCTTTTAGATGAAGTAGGGGAAACAAAGTATGTCATGTAAACAGATTGCTAACTCTAATTGGTTCCTTGCCCAAACTTAAGCCCACCCAACTTAAATCGAAAGGAAAAAAACAAAGACAAATCTCTCCAAAGAAGAGAACAGCATGGTTTTCCAGTTCATAGTTCATCACAAATCATAAAAACGAGTAGATGGCTTTAATATAAAATACACCTAATTTTACTTATTTTAACAGATGAGCTGAAATGAATATAGATAATTTAGCAACATAGGTTATTAAGATTATACATGTGTTGCAAAAATGATTAAATGTGTATGCAATGATGTTCATTAACAAAGTTGCACAACATCCTAACAAGGGTGGATGCCTGTATGTCCCCAGTGTCCTCTTTTTTTATTCAGAAACAGTGAAGGTAGCTATCAAATGCGGTTTGAGACATGCTTGGCAGGCAGGAATATGTCCTAGGATGCAGTAGTTTTTTTAACAAAAAACATTTACACTGCATTTTTTATTCCATGCTATGTTAAAAAATAAAAACAAGAAATATAGAAATAAAATAAAATGTCAGGTAAAGTCAAGCTGTTCTGTATTTGTATTTTGCCTTTTTATGCTGTGGTATGTAGACATCTGACCAGTACTTATGTAGATGCAGTTTCATGTAGACCAATAGGTTGGTGGGAAGTGGAGTCATACTTTTGTCTTTTGATTAACGAATCAGTGTATGGCCCCATGATCAGCTCCAAGATCAATTGGTCTTTGGTCTGATTACAGGCATTTTGACACCTTATGTTAATGAGGTCCTACAGCCAGTGGCCTGACTTTTTCTGAACAATTCCAACAGGAGAGCACTTGTCCACATCATCACAAGAGCTTGTCTAGGAGACAAGTGGGATGCTTCTGGACATTGGGTTGAGTATACACAAACTGCATGGGCAGGATGATTGTTGGACATTATTAGGAACCTCTACAACTCTACAACCTTTGTATGTGTACCATAAATATTGCCCATCAATTCAAATTTTTGATGAAGTGTTCTTCTTGGAAACCTTCATCGTCCTTCTGAGAAGATTTTCAAACCAACTCTTCCTTCTGGGTGCAACTATTTGAGCGGCTACTGCAAATGCACGTAAAAAATTGAATATATCAATAAAAAGCTCATTCTTTATAACAATTTCGTTCAAAAAGGTAAACTGTCATTTCATATTCATTACATGTAAATTGACATTTCAAGCCTTTTGTGTTTTACTGTTGATCAGTTTGGCTTATAACTCATGAAAATCAGAAATCCAGAATCTCAAAATATTAGAGTATTTTAATAGAAGTGATTACTAATCATGGTATATATTCCTGAACATTTCAGAACTCCTGGTCATTTCTGAACTCCTGAAACCCAGAATCTCAAAATATCAGAAAAATGTCATTCAAATTTGAATAGATTACTAATCACAGTGTCAACTTTAAAACAAAAAAAAACAACAACCTTGAAATATATCACTTTAAATCTAACGAACATGAAATATATTACAGTTTATATGTTTAAATGATCGAAACCTTTTTCACAGTTTTCAGGGTTTTTTTTAGATGCATTAGTATCTACAAAGGTCCTCAGTGTTTACTGTGTAAAAAGCATTTGTGACTCGCCCTCTAACCGACTGGCATAAACCTAAAACAAAAACCTTTCTTTTTTTCTTTTCTTTTTGCATTGTGTTAAGTTTCCTGATGATTTGGGACTATTTGGTGAAACGTCAATAAAAAGTTTCATTACTTTTCTTACAGACTTTACAAAACAAATGAGGAAATAAGGTTATGGCAGAATTGCTCTCTGCTCTCTGCTTACTAAATGATGGTGAAATGTTCACACTTAAACCTAAAATGCTTTTTGTTTTTCAGTTATGTCTCTATATATGTAAAACATTCCTGACAGATCTAAGTCAAGAAATAACTGACTGCAAAAAAAGAGAAGAAAACAGATTCTGTGAATAGAATAATCAATTAAATAGAAATTAAAAACAAATTAAATCAGTAAAGGACAGGGAGTGGGAGTGACATAGCAAAGTGGGAGAATAAATATGTTTTCGCATTGAACTTAAAAATATATATTGTGGGGGCTGATTTCATGAAAAACAATTGAGAGAAACTTGTAACAATGACCATTATAATGAGCACGTTTTGTTGCACAATATCAACAATTTGGCAGTTGATATTTACATTTTATCAAAATGTAATGATAAGTGGACTAAAAGAAATGCTTCAAAATGACACACACACACACACACACACACACACACACAAAAAAACAACAAAAAAAACCAGCACTAGAATCAGGTCCTCCCTTCAAATTGCATCACTGCTCTAGAGCAGCCGCTAGGTCACCATGCCCAATGCCAAAGGTTAGAGGGGTATAAGCCCCTCAGCATTGGACCGTAGTGCACTGGAAGTAGTGGTGTTGTATTACTAACTTCGATTTTATGAGAACTGTTTGATAGACAGGTGTCTACAAAAATGTAGGCTATATACACCATGCATTCTAATATGGAAAGTCATACATTTATTTTGGGAAGACAGCTAAAACACTGTCAGAGACAGTATGGGTAGAGAGTAAAGCGTGCAGGTAGAGACAGTGGAGTGTGTACATAGACAGCCTGAAGATACTGAGTGTACCATTAGTGCAGAACAGTGCCAGTTCCAATTCCAACAGCCACTATACCTGCTGCTGGCAAGGAATTTATGGAACAGATTCTGCTCTCTCTCTCTCTCTCTCTCTCTCTCTCTCTCTCTCTCTATCTCTCACCCATTGGAGAGGCACACTTCCATTAAGAACGAGGCACTTGCAGCCATATATTTCCGTCTTGTCAGAGGTGGCTGAAAGGAGCAGGGAGAGAAACCCAGAGAGCACAGCCTGGCCCTCCATCCACACTGCCACACGCAGCAGGTTTAGCATCTCTATTTGATCCCAGGCACAAAGCCAGCGCTCTCACAGCTCTGTGGCTTGGAATAAACAAACCTCAGTGTGTCATGCAGGGCCAGGAGTTCTCCGTACTTCTACACAACTACAGCATGTTTCCCTTTCCTCCTCCATCACCAGCCAGTGTACTCCATCTCTCAGTAATCACCTGCTTTTTTGGTTGCTCCAGCTCTCTCTCTCTCTCTGTCTCTGTCTCTCACTCTCTCTCTCTCTCTCTCTCTCTCTCTCTCTCTCTCTCTCTCTCTCACACACACACACACACACACACACAGTACCAGCACTCGTGTAGGTCTGAGCTCCAGAAGTGGAGAGTTTGACAGACCTCCAGGCTACACCCACAGAGTATGTATCTATCCCTCCTTCCACCCGTCCCCTGTCTGCCTGTGCAGCTCTAGTACTGATGGACTGACAGTGGTGTCTGGTTTAACTGATGTCCTCCTGTCCTCTCCTCACCCCAGCCGGAGCGTTTGACGAAGAAGCTGCCCCAGCCTCCTCCTGAGGATGATCATGATGGAGAGCAGCAGAAGGTCATGGCTCTGTATGACTTCACAGCCAGTGAGAGGTCAGACCTGAACCTCAGACACGGAGAGGTGTACACCGTCCTACACAAACAGGACCAGGTGTGGTGGAGAGTCGAGGACAAACACGGGTCAGTATTCCTGTGTGTGTCAGATATACATACCTTGTAGCATTTATGATCAGCCATAACATTATGACCTTGTTTCTCCATTCACGTTGTAGTTCCATAATTCCAGACTGTAGTTCATCTGCTTCTCTGCAGACTTTATTCTCCTCCTTTCACCCTGATCTTCAATGATCAGGACCCCACAGGACCACCACAGGGCAGATATCATGTGGGTGGTGGGTCATTCTCAGCACTGCAGTCACACTGACATGGTGGTGGTGTGTTAGTGTGTGTTGCTGGTACGAGTGGATCAGAGCTACAGTCTGTAATTACAGAAGGTGTATAAACAGACGTGTTACTGGACAGTGTGTACAGTACATCACTCTGACTGGAGTTTCTCTTTGTGTCAGGAATAAGGGCTTTATTCCCAGTAACTATGTCACAGGAATACACAACATAGAGGCAAACGAGTGAGTATCACACACACACACACACACACACACACACACACACACACACACACACACACACA
>CM067510.1:4395082-4400082 GCA_034509495.1 Acestrorhynchus altus | reverse complement strand
AGAACCCATGTAAACAATCTACGGTTGGCTGTTGTACGATTGTCCCTGTGACAGAATTGTCTCAAACTTATAATGTTGGATTTGCCTTGTGTTACTTATTCGCATTAAATTGTGTTGTGTTTTTCTATTAATGCTTATATAATGTTTATCGTTGGCGCACGATTGCTCTCTCATACCAAATCAATTTTTTCACAAAGACTTTTATGATTTCAAGTGCCATTACATCCCCACAGTGAAATACGGTCTGGCCCTGATGATGGACCCGTGGATCACTAGAGAGCGCTTCATGGCCCCAGCCATGAGGTTGAGAAACTAGGGTGTACAACTTGCCAAAGAGAACGTGAGAGAATGTGATCGTTTCTCACCTCCTTTTTTATGTTAGTCTTTAGTCTGAGGGGTTATTATCTTTTTGTGTGTCTGGAATATTTGTACATGCTGGGCAGTGTGGAAGAGTATTTCAGTGGTGTAGGGATATGCAGTTTGCTCATTTTGGAGTTTCCTCCATCAAAAACAACTGCTCCTAATACAGTTTCCCTTTCTTCTCTCTCTTTCCCAAATTCTTATAGTAATGAAACTACTAGTTTTTGTTCAGGAGAACTGTGAAATAAGCTCTTAATCTGCATTTGTTTTGATTAATCTGAGTCATTAGAATTAGAATTATGTTTACAATTAGAATCAGAGCAAGTGTGTGTGTGTGTGGGGGGGGGCAAGCTGTGTCAGTGCAGGAGAAGAAGCAAGCAAACTGAACAATGTGCATATGAAGGAACATTCTAAAACAGCGTGAGACCAATCCAGAGAGGTGTGAATGAAGAACAGCATTCTAGACCAGTGTGAGTGGAGGGGGACATTAGAGACCAGTTTTAATCAAGGGGATTACTTTAGATCAGTGTGGAAGAAAGTTCTATATCAGTGTGGGAGGGTCTAGAACTGTGTGAGAGGAGAACATTCTAGAGCTGGCTACAGGTCTTTCCTTTCCTCCAATCAAGTAGATGCACACCTGATTCCCTTGGTTTAATCAGTTGGTCTCGGTTGTCCAACGCTTGATTAGTTACTCTATATAAGTCACTAAAACCTGCAGACACTCCAGCCCTTGAGGGATAAGACTGGTGGGCCCTGTTCGAGAATACTTTGAGTGAAGTAGAACATTCTAGAACAGTGTGAATGGAGGAGAACATTTTCAAGCAACGTGAATGTCGCTTTAATTGGAGCAAAGTCTAAAGCAGTGGTTCTCAAACTGTGGAACGTGTACAGCTGGTGGTACGCAATGAATCCCAAGGTGGTACACCAGACGGCCTTAGAACATCTTTTGCATGCTCTAAGTATTAAGGATTCAAATCTATAAAGTTTCCTCTGTAATCATTACCTCTGGTCGATTTAACACTCATAACTACAATAGAACCCAACCCGATAAGTAATTCACAACAGTTTGCTGAATTCATTGAACAGAATTAGTAGCTGGGTTCTAGGGGATGATATGTAGACCCCAGAGTTGAGTCTACTTCTAATGTTTTCCCTCTGTTTCAATCTTTCCAAGATGTCTCGGGAGGCCAACTGCACTGACCAGAAACAATAATCAAATTTCCATTTAGTAGTTTTAACATGATGGTTGGTGGTACATGGTCTAAAACTACTGAGAACCACTCGTCTAAAGTATTGTGAATGAGGGAAAACATTCTAGTGCAGCGTCAGTGAAGGAGAACCCAGTATGAATCAGTGTGAATGACAATCCCAAGCAGTGTTGGAAGACCGTTCTAGATCAGTGTGAACAGGCAGAACATTATGTATCAGTGTGAATGGCGAGAACAGTCCTGGGCGGCATAAGTACGGAGAAGTGTCAGTGGGGAAAATATTCTAAATAGAACATGATGGAGTGAATGAGGGAGAACACTGTAGAACGGTTTGAGGGGGAGGGCACGTTCTAGAGATTAATGTACACCATTTGTTTTGGGGGTTTGTGTGCGTGTGTGTGTGTATGTTGGGTTAAATTTGTAGGGCTGCTGTTCATAAATGTTCTCAGAAGTACCCTCCTACAGGACCCTACCTTGGTGTATTCACCAGACGCAGGAGAACAGAGTGGGCTTTATGGATGGTGCCAGGTGGCACGTAGACCTGTAAGAGTAGCAGAATGCAGTATATCTGGTGTATAATGACTGAGGATTGTCCTCTAGAGAGAGCCGAAGGAGGGAAACAGACATGGGGATGAGAGGAGGGGAAGCTGGTGATTCCAGTGCGTTGTCTTGTCGAATGCATGCTTGTTTTCTTGTCATTATCTCTAGCTGGTGTAGTGCAACAAGCCACTGGTACATGTGGGAGTAAGCATATGGGTTAGTGACAAAGGAGCATGCTCTCTTCGAGTGGCATGTAATCTACTGCTTTACCATGATGTGAAACTGTGCTTAAGCTGCTCACAATCCTGTTATAAGGATTTGGGAATGCTTTAAAAAAAAAAGAAAGAGCAAACGCAGATGAGATTTCTCAGTCCGCTCTCACTCTGTATGCCTTTGTGATGAGCCTTGACTTTGATACAGTATCTACTGCAGGAGAATGATTCTCCACATATCGGCTTGCAGTCATGCCGTTGGAACCCGAGCCAAATTCTGAGCAAGCCGGCTCTTGCAATATGTGTCGTAAAGGGATATCAATCACACAGAGGGGATGGTGAAAGACCCAGGCTTGTGTTATTGTTTCCATTGTTGGGAAATACCTGTTTTTCACGTTCTGATGAACGTTTTCCTCATTCAGAGCAAAAGCCATGACTTCCTGCCATCTGGGTAAGCAGTTTTTATTGTTTGTGCTGGAGAACAAGTCCTCTAATTATAGCAATAGCATTGGTGTGGTAATATTGCAGGCATCTCTAATCTACATTGCTGCTGTGCTGTACGTTACACGCCTTCAGCAGGGTCTGAGGAACGTTTTGGAGAGTAAAGGTAAAGGATGAAGAGCTTTGTTTCAGGGTAAACGAAAAGCAGAAAGTGAGAAGAAGACAGACCCTTCGAGAGGGGGTGGAGGCGATCATGACAAATTGTTATGGGGTCCCTTCGGACCAAACCAGCGAGATAAATGATGACAATGTGTGTCTTTCATTATCGGTGACCCCTGTTCAATCAACGCTGGGGGGAGACAGCCATAGTCAAGAACATGAGGCCATGAGACAAAGTAGGGTCTCATCATCACTCAAAGCATACAGCCACTCCCAGAGAACTCCACTAATGACACCACAACCCTTTCTCTAGCATGCATATATGCACACAAATTCTAATGACAACACACCTCCTTAAGTGTCCCTCTCAAACATGCTGATGAGATATGAGGCCAGTGAACCTGACCTTGGTCAAGATCCAGACCTCCATCCTGGGGATACAAAGGTGCCATTGGACAAGCCATCAATGCAGGTGCCGTGGCAACACACTGTCATGACTACCCCCTGACTGAGTCATTGAACTGGACGGGATGACCTTGCTGATATTGTTTACCCATTCTGCTTTTCATATTTCCTGCCAGCTCCACAATGACATACAGGAATATGTGTGGAAACAAAGAGCCTGTAAAAGGTCCATTTCAAGCTTTTGGAAACTGTCTTAAGAAAAACAATATTCAATCAATATTTTCCAAAGAATTTTTGTAAAAATCTTAAGAAAAGTTTGTTTTTATATGTTTTATATGTTGTTTTTAAACCACAGAAGTGTTCACATGTCTTGAAATAATGCATCCCGTTATCTTTGTAAATTGAACAAATACCAAATTAGAAACACTGGTTAATGGTGTGAACTTTGTGAGGGCTGTAGACGAGTTTTCAAATACATTTCTACTTTAGAAGGGTTGGTGAATAGAGTCCAGTGTTTCTACATGCACATAAATGTTTTTTTTTTTCCTGGCAAAACATTGTACTATGGTTATTCCTGCAACTTGACCGCCAAGATCTCAGACCAAAACAAACGCTTCATATTCAGCCTTGCCCCTGTTACCACTATAATCTGAGAATTGCAGGCTCGAATCCTGGGTCATGCTGCTTGCCATCGGCAGCCGGAGTCTGAAAGCCATGCTCTCTGGGTGGGTAGATGGCACTCTCTCCCCACATAACACTCAGTGTGATGCTGGCCAGCACAGGCTGCACATCCTATGTGATAGGGGGAGAGTTCTAGTGGGGTTCAGGGAATTGGCATTTCCAAAATTGAGGGGAAAAATTGGGTTAAAGAAAGGCTTGCCCTTCCCTTCAGCCAATGCTTTCGTGTTGCTGTCCAGAGAAAGTGGCTGACCAATTTTAGCAACCTTTTCAGCCCATATTCACAGAGTCTGTGCGGTCATCCGTGACTCCTGCATGTGTAGTCTGTTTTGTGTGATTCCTGTCCTTACCTGACTGCCATGCTGCTCCGGTTTGTTCCAACTTTGCTGAGCCTTGCTGTTTCCATTGCAGCTAAACTGCTTCTGAGCAGGACTAATATGCACACAAGGCTGGACAGACTACAAAACTATTCTTTGATCTGGATGCCTTTACTTAACTACTACAACACTGTTTGCATAGTATATATGGACTGTCCAGTTTAAGCAGTCCACGTATGAGGCTTGTAAAAAAAAAAATCTGACCATGACTAATGCTCATCCTTGAAGTGTAAGTGAGTTCTGTGGGCAGTGGGCAGTTGGCAGCTTCATTACGATAACGTACCCACCCATTCTTCACATTTGATATAGAGTTCCCTGACCAAACACCTGTGCTTCCTCAGGCTCCCTACTCTCCTGACATGGCACCGTGTGACTTCAGGCTTTTCCCTGAAGCTTAAAATGCCCCTGAAAAGGACATGATTTCAATCCAGAGAAAACATCATGAAGAATGCGACAGACCAGCTGCGGGCCATCTCAAAAGGGGTGTTCCAGCGCTGCTTCAAACAGTACCAGAACTGTTGGGAGACGTGTGTGGCAGCCCAAGGAGACTACTTTAAACATTTGCGTAAGTTTGTTGGATTTTTATGACTAAAGGTCAGATATTTTTTAACACACCTCCT
>CM067510.1:4225082-4390082 GCA_034509495.1 Acestrorhynchus altus | reverse complement strand
TGCTGCCACAAATTCCTGAACTTCTATTGGTCAAACAGCAGTGACGTCAGCATGAATTATTTTGACGTCAGTTCTGTCCAGAATGACGTTCCAAAATGTTTTTTTTTTAAATGAAAGAAAAAAAAGTATAATAAAAATGTAAAACCCCCTACAGGAAGGGGGCACTTATTAATTATGAGCTCTGTCACACTTTTGTAGGCAGGCTGGAAGGACTACAATATAAAAAGGCAAATTGCTTCAGAATTATGACACTAATTCAGCAACAGTAGAGAGGAAATGCTCATCAATTGTGAAAACGTTTAAAAGAAAGATGGTTAATTGCCACATAGATTTACGCAGCACATATTTCTAATCCCGTTCTTTCTCTTACAGTTCTGCGGAAAGTCCCATTTGCGGAGGCAATAAAATGCTGGTTAAAAATAGTTAACAGAGTATTATCCTATCATCTTCATAGTCACAGAGGCACCAAGACTGACAAACCCAGCATTAATCTTTCTTCCTTTTTTTTATTTTTTCCTTTTTAAGGCCCTAAGTGCACACAACCCCAACACAAAAAGCAACACTGCCACCTTCAGGCCGGCTGGGGGTCTGTAAGTGGTGGCTCCTGCTCCTGCCGTTTACCCTCTATGAATTATGTAGTAGAGGAACAATTTACTGCTGCCAATGTGGACGAGGAGGTCACGCAGAGCCGCATGGCAACCACTGCAGTTTCCAGCCCCCTTGTAGACCCAGTTACAGCAGCAGCCAAAACATCACAGCCCACTGCTGCTTCAAGCCTCTCTCCCTTTCCTCGTCTTCTCTCACTGCACCACACCAGCAGTTCTGGCCTTCCTGAATGGGTGAGTGACCACACTTTATATGACTGATCAGTTTGTATATTTGAACCATGACTCACTTTTTATTATTATTATTATTATTATTATTATTATTATTATTATTATTATTATCAGTCATTAGCTGCAACCCCTGTGCCCAAGGGTGCTTGGGTGGTCCTCATGCTTCTGTTGAAGATCATCTGGGAACTTGTACCCTCCTCTACCTGTGATTCATCAGCAAAGGAAGGAAGGACAATGCACGAATCGAAGCCAATATCTGGCACAACAAATGCATCTATTTTAATGCTCTTTTTAAGCCCTTTTTGTTGCACAACAAAAGCTAGAAACTGACCAGAGTGGCATGCATGGTAGGTTTGAGTCAGTGTACCGGTCAGGGGTGACTAGGCTGACCGGACACTGTGGGTGAAAGCCATCTGCCACGTTCAGCATGATCACATATTAACTGAAACAACCGACTGTCATTTATTCATTCATTCATTCATTTGGATATATCCCAGCTGGCCACCAATGTAAAGAGCTCTTGTTATTTGCTCGAGTGTGGTGACATCAGGACACCAGAATTCAATATCAGAACAACATTTAATGACAATGTCAGTTTGATAAAGAATAGTGACAGCCGCTGACCCTGATATTTTGTTGGTTTTAAGGTGAGATGGTAAATAGCCAAAGCACAACATTCTTCAAATATCATGCCACCATCATTTTGACCTAAAACACCAACATTAAGTCACGGTAGCATGGTGTTGTCCAAAATGTCATGATCTGCTGAAGCATTAAGATACCCTTTACCCAAACTAAGGCCAAGGCCACCCCTGAAAAAAATATATAGCATTATCCCTCCTCCTCCAAACTTTACAGCAGAATGTCATCAGGCAGTTAACATTATCTTGGTATTTGCCAAACTCAGACAAGTCCATCCAGTGGCGAAATACTTTACATCACTCCATCTGACCCTAGGTGTTGTGTTTAAGGTTTCAATGCAGCTGCTCACGGAAATCCATGTCATGAAGCTCCTGCACAGCGTTTGAGCTGATCTTAATGCCAGAGGACGTTTGGGACAGAGTCAGCAGACTGGGTGGCTTTTCTGCACCATGCCTCAACACATGGTAACTTGGGTACGTGGTCTGCCACTTTGTGGCTGGGTTGCAGTGGTTTCTAAATGCTTCCACTTTTCAGAAATACCACTCACACTTAATTGTGTCATGAACTGACTTGTTGCAACTGTGGCATCCTAGTTCAGCATCAGGCTTAAACTCAGTGAGCTCTTTCGAATGACCAGTTCTTTCACAAATGTTAAAGGCATGGGTAGGTGCTTGGATTTAACTGGGTGACAGATGGGACTGAATGAAACACTCAGATTCAGCATATATATATATATTCAATTCAGGTGTTTCATTCAGTTCAGTCCCTATATATATATATAGACAGACAGAGAGACAGAGGGGGTTGGGGGCTTGTTAGGGGATGGACAATAGCAGAGGATGAGGGTGCAGAATTGATGGAAGGAGAGAGCAGATTCACAGTCTTTGGTAGAGAGGGGAAGAGAGAGATAGAGAGCAAGATAGAGCGATGGAAATGAGTCTTTGGTTTCTAAAGACAGAGATCAATGGAGAGGGGGTCGAGGGGAGGAGGGTGAGAAAAATTGAGGATGGGGTGAGGAAAGGGCAAGTGGGAGGAGGGGACGTAAAGAGGGAGATTGGTAGAGGGTGGAGAGGAAAGATCATAGGTGGAGGAGGATGCGAGAGACAGAAAAATGAAAGAGATGATGAAGAGACAGAATGATGGAGAGAGAGAGGAAGGGAGGGAAAGAAAAGGAGAGAGGTGCACATGAGTTGGTGGTACTGGGGATAGTGGGTTGCTATCAACAGTGCAGAGGAAGAGCAGCATTGCAGTTAATAGGGTAGAAAAGGCTGGAGGCTGTTAACTCTGAAATGTTCATTTTTAAACTCTAGCGTTTTTCTGTCTTTATTCCATCCTCTTCTACACCTCTCTCTCTCTCTCTCTCTCTCTCTCTCTCTCTCTCTCTCTCTCTCTCTCTCTCTCTCTCTCTCTCTCTCTCTCTCTATCTATCTGACAGTCTCACTCCCTCCCCAGGCTGTGTGGTAATGATAGCTATTTGAGTGTCATCAGAGGAGCAGGGTAATGGGCTCTAAAGCACCATTTCAGAGCGAACCTGGCAGGGCTGGCCTCCCAAAAACATCTGCTCGCCTATCAAGAGCCACTGCTGTTGCAGCCTCACCACACACACACACACACACACACACACACATATACACCACAACATATGACCACCCTGCACCACACTGGGTCAGACTTAGGCAATGGGCCATGGCGATGCACTTAGTGCAGAACATCAACAAATATTACAATGGTGCTGCATTTAGTTGTAGTGTCTTTTATGGAGAGGAATAGTAAGAGTTCAAGATTCATAGCAGCATTACTCCATGGAGTGTTATTTATTGTAGACGAGCATCTCAAGGCAAGTTTTGGTACTTTCCCTCTTGACAGTAAGTAGGGTGCCCTGCCACTGTGCGCAGTCCAAAGTGAGGGGAGTGAGTCTAATTTACTTGGAGTTGTTCTCATCCATATACTTTTCTACTTCAACAGAGCTTCCCTTAGTGTAAACCAGGCTGTAGTTCTGCTCTGCAGGATGCAGTTGTAGATATAATATCTTAGATGTGTTAAACTCTCCGTGAAAAAATTGTATAACACGGTGTATAATCACTGTTTCTCGTTTTCCTATTGAGCTGATATAGCATGTTAAACAAACAGATGAACATTTATAACTGTGACCAAAAAGTGACAAAATGGGAACAGAGGGATTTCCACATGAAGTGTTTGTATCCATGTTTACTCCTGTAACTCTACTGTCCTCTAGTGGATTTGTCTAGTTCTACACATTCATTGCTTGATTGGCATAATATGGGTGACTATTAGGCATCATAGGGTGGCTTGGTTGCACCGCAGGTACTGCTTGTGCCGCACAGCTCAAAGGGCCTCCAGTCCCCACTTCGGTTACTGTCTGTTAGGAGTTTAACATGTTCTCCCTGGGTCTGGTAGGTGAATTGGCCAACCTAAGCCCTCTAGGTGTGAGTCACTGGTTGTGTGTGGTGCCCGGTGATAGACTGACGCCCTGTACATGGGGTATTCCTGACTTGTGTCCGGTGATTCCAGCCAGGAACGCTTGCTGAAAAATGTAAGACACTGGAGAGTGATATTCATCGGTATCTAAAACATATATATTTGGAAGGTTCTCTCAGAAAATGTTCAACCTGCTCGTGTGCATAGACAATTAATCTGACTCACAGGACACAGTATGTTAGTCAAGCAAGAAATGCTTGGAGAGCATCTCCGTTATCAGTTAGGATAGATGAAATAACAGTGTTGCTATATGTTGTTGTTGTGTTTTTTTTTTTAAGACATAATTTCATAGTGTACGAGTCAGTGTGTGCTTAAACGTGTCATTACAGCAAATGAAGACCACAAGGATCTGTAGGGTATGATCACGATTATATCAAAGCAAGAAAAGGATTTTTTTTGGCTGAGAATTCTTATAAAGGTTTACATATTTGCAAAGCCTGTATTTCCGTGGTATGCCTGTGTATATCTTAGGCTCGTTCATACACTTGTAGTCAATTGCTGACAGATGGAAAGTCCAGTTTTCGCGACACACTAGTGGAGAGAGGAGAAACCTGGGGATGTTAGTGGATTACATTGTTAGTGGACTAATAATGCACAGGGATAATTGAAAGGAAGATTAAGGGGCTTCTGAGAGACTGTATTCCTAACAAATATGTTTGGGATTTGAAATGAATGGACAGTACATACTGCGTCATTCCCACATGGCTATGAAATGCTGTTCAGACAGCGTCATATTTATTTTTGGATTTAGGAAATGAATTTCGAAACAGACACATTCAATTATCTAAAAGCTAAAATTATCTTTAAATATGCTTTCCTGTACACACACACACACACACACACACACACACACACACACACACACACACACACATTTCTGTAAACACACATATGTGTTCAGCCCCCTACAAAGATGAACCACAGAGCTTGGAATCAGAGAAGCTATGTAACTCTATACCAAGTGTGTTCTGGAAAACTGATCCCCTAGTCAAGCCACTGTCGCTGGGGGAGGGCTCTGGTTACCCAGCTTTGTGTCCCATCGCCATCAGCAAAGAGCTGAGGACTGGGGCAGTGGATAAAGACACAGCGACCACAGAAAGAGTGGATTACAGGGCCTCAGAAAGGGTTTATGGAATAAGACTAGCCAGGAGGAGAAAACAGACAGACAAGAGAGACAAATATCTTGAAAGGAAGAAAGCAAAAAGCGGGTGCGTGGTGCACGTTTTGCAAGTATTATTGCATTGTGAGGATGTGGTGTCAGTGTTAGTGGTTGTGCTAGTAACGGCCTTAATTGAATGGCTATCCTTTTGGGAATGGGGAATGTCTAAGTCCTGCTAAGGGCCTGCCTTTGGAGATCTTGGAGGGCACCTGTTTCTGCTCAAGATGTCTCTGTTTAAAGGAGCCACCAATCAAACTCAAGCCCAATCAAGTGGAAAACTAAGATATGAATGAAAGAAAGGCACTGAGAAGAGGAAAAAGAGGCACGAAGATTAATCAAGTAGACAGGAAAGAAGAGACAAGAGGAGCAGCAAGAGGGGAGTCACGCTGCGCTGCTTGGCCTTGGACAGCATCACTTTAGGAGATCAGTTTTTTGGTAATCCCACAGGTGGCCACTGGAAAGACAGAGACAGACCTAGAAGAAGATTGGTGAGGTGAACTGAGTAATAGAAGGAACACGGGAGTAGGAGAAAGGGAGTGAGAGAAGCAGAAAGGAGAAAGAAGTGGTGGGATCAAGGTGACGTCAACAGCTCACTGGATTGAGGTGTTGAGTCCTGCTGATTTTAATCTGAGCTGATTAGGAAACAGAAGAAAAACCCAGAGCCTCAGCAAGCTGTCTGGGGAACAAGACAAGAGACTCTTTTTTTTTTTTTACTTAGAGGAGAGGCCAAGGACCTGGGGACAACACCAAAAGAAGACGAGCAGAGGAACCAAACTAATAAGGACAGATATTCATCAGAAGAAACGAAGCAAGAAACATACAGCTTCATCTTTTTGATAGTCTTTGATAACTTTTTATTTTTTGGAAACACAGAGAGGCAAGATATTTCTGCTGATAATCCGTTTTATTTCTGCTCTTGCAATCTTCTCCTGTGTTCACCTGAGTGGACAACAATGCCCACAAATGGCAATAAAGCCCTCAAGCTCCAGTTTGGGCTGATTAACTTTGAGAGTCGCTACTTGACCGCAGAGACATTTGGGTTCAAAGTGAATGCTTCAGCACCAAGTCTCAAGAAGAAACAGATCTGGACACTTGAGCAAGATGAGAAAGACGGCCAGGTAGTGTACCTGCGTAGCCACTTGGGCCGCTATCTGGCATCTGACAAAGATGGCAAGGTGAGTTGTGAGGCTGAGACACAAGAAAACGACTGCAGGTTCTTAATTGTCGCACAGTCAGATGGTCGCTGGGCCCTGCAGTCTGAGCCACACCTGCGGTTTTTCGGAGGGTCAAAAGACTATCTGTCCTGCTTTGCTCAGACCATTGGTGAGGCTGAGCTCTGGGCAATGCACCTGGCCCTGCACCCACAAGCAAACTTGCTAAGTGTAGCCCGCAAGCGATATGCCCACCTGTCTGCACCTGAAGGTGAAATAGCTGTGGACAGCAACATTCCGTGGGGTGTTGATGCTCTCCTCACCCTGGTTTACGTGGATGGAAAATACTGCCTCAAGACCAGTGACAGTCGCTTCCTAAGCAATGATGGGAAGCTGTCGTTTGAAAATGGCCGTGGAACAGGATATACCCTGGAACTGAAATCTGGAAAACTAGCCTTCAAGGACTGTGAAGGAAAGTACTTGAGCCCCATGGGGCCAACAGGCACCTTACGTTCAGGACGCTGCTCCAAACCAGGCAAGGATGAGTTGTTTGATCTGGAGGAGAGCCATCCACAGGTGGTGTTTCAAGCCGCCAATAACAGATTTGTCTCAATCCGACAAGGTAAGTCATGCTGGCTGCGTTCTAGCTTCCCCTACCTGCCCAAAAGATTAGAGACACACAAATGGCAAGTGATTTGGTTCTGCTTTACGAGTCTAACTTCAGTCATTTGTAAAAGCTGCAATAAAGTTGAGATGAGACACACAATAATGGACCGACTGCTGAGTCGTCAGTGATTTCTTAAATATACCTGAATGTACAAGATACCTTGATCCTGCTGATGTGACGGCAGAGGTCTCCCTGTCCCTCGCACTCTTTGTCCTCCCGTAGTTGTTTTGTGTAACAAGACCTCTTCTGCCTCTTCTGTCACAATTAACTGATACCTTTTGGGTAACTGAGACTCGAGAATTACTGTGTGCTATAGGGAAAGTCGCCCAACTGCATGCCTTTTGTAATCCTGGGGTAATTTCATTTCAATAATGGATCCCACGAGAGCTGTCACTTTCTCTGTCCAGGATATGAAGGCATCATTGTGACCATTGTGTGAGTTGTCGTTAGCAACCTTCAACAGGCCCAGATGCTTGAAATAAATAAAAGCAGGACTGCATATAAAAGATTCTTTTTTTTTTTTTAATTAATCAACAATATTTTTGAGTCGTATATTTTTGACACACATAATTGAGGAAGGTGGCTTTTGAATCTGTCAGGTCAGGTTGTTTGTAACCATATAAATTAGTGTATGTAATCATATATTTTCCTGTAACTATAAGCTTAACACTCCATGCTTGTTTGAGCATTATGGGTGTAAATATGTAATCATTTTCCAATGCAGTTGAGCTCTCAGACACTGAGATAAACGCTGTATAAATGTCTTTAAACCATTTATGAATGAAGTTTAGAAGCAGACGCTGAAAAATCACCTCAAATTTCGAGCTTGAAGTGGCCAACATGGGATTTGATTTCATTCAGCCACAAGAATATTACTAAGCGTGAGAACAGGTACTGATGTGGGATGATTAGTTCTGGATCACAGACAGCACTCAGACTTATCCCAAAGGTGCTACATCACTCCAGATAACCCAGTCTCACTGCTGCACAACCCCTTCCGCTAATGCTTGACATTTTAGGTCTCAATCTAAGGGTCATGTACGGTTGCTCCAGGGCATCCCATTGTACCTTATATGCTTTTGAAGGGGTATCTCTTAGACAGTGCATATATTACTAACACTACACCGACACCCACTCTTATTTCTCAGCTGTTCCAAACAACTTTCTCGGGTATTTTGACCCTCTATGTCTTCATTGCAGCTGTTGTTGTAGTTTGGTTTCTTTTGTATGGTGGGAAGATTGAAAACTGGTCTTGTATTCAGAGGATTCAGCTCATTATATTGCATAAATTGCACTCACTGGCATTCAAAGCAAACACTAACATACTGGAATGGCTTCCACCCAGAAAGAGATTAGGGACACTTCGGAACTGAAAAGGCATTATTTACAGTAACCCACAGAAAAAAAAAATCCTATAATTACTCACTTTATCCCAGTTCATTTCCTTCTACTTATTTAATTTTTAATGATAAAGTTAACAAATGCAATCTTGCATTATTACATCATGTGGTCCGATTTTGTTTCGAATCACATCGTTCTCTTATTCTTAGAAGAAGTACATGCATTGCAGTTTCATCTACTGTAATGATACTGAAAAGCTGGTGAACAAAAGGCCCTTCTCACTGCTTGACCTTAGCAGTATAATATACTGCAACTGTCTCTTCAGCTGCACAGTGCTTTATTATTCAGCCAGATGCTGCTGTTTTATATTCGCTGGCTAAGTAAATGGATACCAAACACATGCATTTTTTTTTTTTTGTTTTCCATCTTGACCAGGCATCTAAGTTGAGTTGCATGTTGCAGCGATAGTGTAATGTAAACCTTGCTTGCTGCAATGGATTCCACTGTCTCCAGTGCAGCGTTCCTGGTAAGCACTTTGAGCCACCTGCAATAGATAAATTACTGGAGAAACTGATTGGCTTTGAATATGCACTGAAGGGAAGAGAAGCTGGGTCAGTAACAGATCCAATTCACTCCATACACTTACACAAATGCCACACACACACACACACACTCATTCACTCAACATTGCCCCCACCTCATTTTTTAAGTCTTCAGATAAGAGGCAGGAAGAGGATGCTCATGAACACACCGTGATACATGGACAAGCATGCACATGCGCACACACAATGATACAGACGTAGACACACACACACACACACACACACACACAAGGTGTGATAAATAATTGAGTGGACAGGGTCATTTCAATGATGGCAGCTCTGCTTTCAGAAACACAAGCCTTCCGCTGCTTTTCTTTATTGGGGGACTATGCAAAGAGAAGGGCCACAATAGGGACGCAAATCAGAGAATCCTCGGGGAGGGCTGGTCTTCTGGGCTGATAGGCAAAAAACCCAGTAGGGGGGGAAGACAATGGATAGTGTGAAAGGATACCTTAAGTACACTCAACAAATGGGGTTCTGTGAGCTGTACAAGTAGTGGAATCTTTTTTTGGTGCTATATGTACTTGAAGACTTTAACACTTTAACCAGGAAAACTGAAGCATACAGAGTGTTTGGGTTGTCATGGTTCCATATAAAACCATTGCTTTTACTACGGAACGACATTTTTCTGGGGATATACAAGAGGAGATATTAAGTGAGGTTATAGTGAAGATCAGAAGGTGCACCATTTTTGTTGTTACCATCATATGAACATTGAACCACATTGCTTTAAGAATGTGTGCCTATAGTTGATACTGGGGTTGTTGAGAAATAGTCAAAATACAAATGTTTGGCATGTTATTTTGTGGCCCTACGGCAAACCAGCCTACCAGTCAACCACGCTGTTTGTGCAGCTCTGCATTTTGCTCTTATATATGTGGTATCAAGGGATATGGGTCAAGGCAAATGGCAGGAATTAGTTTTGAGAGACTCTACATCTTAGTGTTCTGAACCGTAATGTTTAAAGAATTGGTTTCTTATTAAAAGCACACTCTTGATTCACAATTATGGAGAGTAAAATCATTCCTCAATATCCGTGTCTGAATACTATATACTGTATAACACGTTCTCTTCTCTTGACAGTGAACTGAAAGTGTGACTTGTGAAAAATGAAGCAGTGATGCATCACAAAAATTGAGATGTTTTGGTAGGGGGAGCAAAATGGAGGGAGAATTGTGCACAGCAGATGGAGTAGTTGTAGCTAATGAGAAAGAAGCATCTCTCACTATCTACTGCATATTCATCCCATACAAAAAGCAATTAAGCTAAAGTAATTCTGCTAATGGATGCAGCAGTTCATTTCTCCCAGAGAGCAGCTACATGATGAAGGGAGGCCGAGATGACTTCCGACAAGTCCTCCAATCAGCTCTGCAGGTCTGGGGTTCATTAAGCCCTGGGCGTCTCACTCTAGGATGCAACACAAGCTCAGATGATCCTGTAATCAATAATATGAAGTGATGTTGGATGGCAATTTTTCCAAACTGTTTGTCTGATCATTCAGATCACTTCGCTCAGATTGGGGACTTGTTTGTTTGTACTGGATTGGCTGAGACAGGTTGGGAGTAAGATTAGGCCGCAGCAGGTGTGGAGGAAGTGGAGGCTTGGGTGCCGAGGAGGAGGGGAACCAGTCCAAAACGAGAGCTTATCTCCTAAAGTAGGAAAGATGGCATGGGCTCTGGTGGGCAGATCTGTTACCCATCAAGCCTCGTTGGGGCATGTTAATCTGCCTGGAAGGTGAAAAAGGAGGGCAACTCTAGTCTAAAGTATGAGACAAGCCGTCCGTGTCCATATCTGTCTGTGTTCTTAGAAAGAAATAGAAAGGAGTGCCTAGCAAAAAGGTTAAGGGCAGTTGGTAAACCGCAGAAGATTAGTAACCTTATTACATTTCCATTAATAATTCATCTCTGTGAAAATGTCTCAATACATTACTGATAACTAATAGGCGTACTGAGAACTTCTATGTGGACCAGAATTTAGATATAAATTTTGGAAAAGTGGTCACCCAAACCCTGGTCAGAATGTACAGGTAAACAAATGCCATCTATGTGCTCCTCATTTGCATTGTTTCATTTAATCGTGTAGGTGTCTGACAAGATCCACACACACTGATCTGCTTGGCCCAGTTTGCAAAGGGCCCTCTGCCCGTCTCTGTATCTCTGGGTACTGTTACATTCTCCTGAAATGGGTTAGTAAATTGAGAGGGAGTATTCTGTGATGGGCCTGAGGTCATGCTGAAGCGTGCAGGATTGAGCTCAGTGGTCATCACGTTGTGGAGGAGAACTGATCAAACGACTAGATAAGGGGAGAGTCCAGTCACAGCTGGGCTCTCTGTTTCTATCTGATGTGTAAAAGTAAAGCAGAATCTGACATGAAATTGGAAAATGAAGTGTAACGGTACACAGAGATGAAGGGCTGCACTGAAATATTACCTGATCAAAAAAGTAAAAGAAGAAGCTGCAACTTTTCACACTCCTGGTCGTGGTACATAAAGCAGCTCTGTGTTTTGGGGTCTCCAGAAGGACCTAAATAGTCTGAAAAGGTAATCCTTGCTGCTGGAAATGGTAAGGAACAGTGGAAACATAAACATAAATATGACCATGATTTGTATAGAGAGATATACGGCTTGATGATGAATGCGCAGAAAGACACACAAAAGCATCCATCAAGCACAAGCACAAGCATTCAATGGATGCGTGCCGCTGATAGTCCTGGTTTCTCTCTCAGCACGTCTCTGGCACCCTGCTGCGTCCCATCGAAAACACAGGCATCACTTCAGCCTTTTCTTTTCTTCTCTGTTCAGGGACTAGTGTGGCAGAGCTGAAGGATTGTACCTACGCCACTCAAAGCTGCTTATTGAGCCCCACGGTGCGGCTTTGCATTTCTCCACAGACAGAGCATTAGGAGAGCATGGAGAGAGGGAGACAGCAGGGGCAGGGGCAGAGGAGGAGGAAGGGTGACAGGGTGGAGGAGGTTGGGAGTAAGGTTCGGGATCTGGACTGTTAAAGGATTAAGAATATAATCAAGGGGTATTTTTGGATGAATCCACTTTGGGCTTGAGCAACTGCAATCTGTCTAGGCTGTTTTGACTGATGCCACCGGTTTCACAACAGAATTAAAAGACAAAAGCCTTGTGTAATCAAAGCCTTATATCAAAGGCTTGTTTAGTCTCTTTGAGAAGCCAAGAGGACATTGGGGTCAGAAATACAAACTCAGATTTATACAGTATATATATAGAATTGCAGATAAACCAATTACTGATCCAGGTTCATATTTTTATATGGTTTAAACTATATAGTTTATAGTGTTTTCTAAAATGTAAAATTTTAATAGGGATTTTTGGCCCTCATACCTAATTATAGTATATGATATACATTATAAACGCACCCCTTCTTTTCTTCCAGGGTCATGCATACCCTTTTCCACTCGAGTGCACTTCTCATTCACTGCATTCCTAAACTAACTTAAGTCCAACTATTTTTGCCTCATTAACTGGTGTTACCCTCCTCTGCAAAATCCATTAGCTCTCCTTCCCCTAGTTTTAGAAAGCAGATCATGAAACATTTCAACACCTCTTTAATACTATTAACATTCTGTAGCTGTAAGTGAGCTTGTGAATGGGATGGATAGCAAGCGAAGGCACTGTGCAGAACGGAGTACATGCAGCGTTTCCATGTGAACCTGCATGCTTCTCTATTTGTCACGTTTTTGCATTTCCGAGAATCTTCCATGCATGTGAAAGCAGAGAGTTGTAGTTTCATAGAATCTAATGACTCAACCCCGATGACAAATGGCTCGGAAACATAGCAGTATGCAGCCTTTCCTCTGCATCCATCAAGGTCATAAATGGCAAATAATGTCATCGTTGCCATGCAAAAAACATCAATGTCAAAAGCCTTCAGAACTTTAAATGGGATTATATAATAATTCCAAGTTATTCTGGCCATTTCTGTTGGTCAATCTGTCGCAAAGACAACCACCAGATTCACATTATGTTGAAAAAGTGAGTCAGTTATTTAATAATAACCTATAAGATGTAAAAACCAAAAATGTTTTCGATTCATCTCTCTGTGGACACCCAGATTATTCACTGTAACATAGTCCAGCAGTATTAACCGGTCAAGTTAATCATAATGATGCAGCATTACAGCGATCCCATCGAGGTGATTTCACAGCAGGTTAGTCAGCTCAGCTTCTTCAGATTAAGAGACTAGAGAAGAGGCCTGAAGGGATATATCACTGTGTTTACATGGATGTGGCCGTTCATGTCATTTAAATGCCATTCAGTGTCATTTAAAATGCATATACTGTGTATTGCTGCATCTGGGTGACAGGAACATTTGATCCACATGTAATGTGTTTGTCATATTTTTATTTGTCTCCCCACAGGCGTGAGCATCTCAGCAAATCAGGAGGATGAAACAGACATGGAGACCTTTCAAATGGAGATTGATAAAGAGAGCAAAAAATGCAAATTCAGGACAAATGAGGGCAACTACTGGACTCTTGTAGCTCATGGAGGCATCCAGTCAACAGCCAGAGAAGCGTAAGTACAATGCCTTCATCTACAACTGCTGTAGCCTGCTGTTATTATCACGATTGTTTCTTCCATATCATAATAAATGCTATTAATGTCATACTTCAAGAAGATAGTTATGAGAGCCAGTCGGAGGTTATAACTGCTCAGTTAAATGTGTATCACTTAAAACACCCCGATGTATTGATTACATACATTTTCCTTTAATGACCCATAAATGTCAAAAGAAAAAGAGTGCTTCTGTCTCCTCTGTGTGTGCAGAGGCGCCAACACCATGTTTGACATTGTGTGGCTTGGACGGAGGGTGGCACTACGAGCCAACAATGGGAAATATGTGTGCACCAAGAAGAATGGACAGCTCGCTGCGGTCAGCGACTCAATAGGTGAGAACTGGTGTTTATTGAAATGATTAATAGAAGATCTAGGTTAGTTTTCAAGTCAGGTGACTGTGGTCTTACATTATCTTCACTGTGAATTCCAACTAAAAATAATGCATATTCACTACCTTTCCTATCATGGATGACGGTGCCTTTATTATTCTTGTTTTAAATGACATCATTCCACAGGGGAGGATGAGCAAATGGTTCTGAAGCTAATCAACAGACCCATCCTAATCCTACGAGGGGAAAATGGATATGTGTGCCACCACAAGAACTCTAACACTCTGGACGCCAATCGCTCAGTTTATGACATCTTCACATTACAGTTCAATGATGGGGCATATCATATTAAAGGTGATTTTTTTGGACTAGTCTCAGTTTCAGCTGTTTCATTTATATGTTGGAAACATGCCTTAAACAGTGTAACTGGTTAATTCCAGGTCAGAACATTTGCAAACGTCAAGAATAGGAAACACAGTTTTCAATTTTTACACGTGTTCTTGTTTTGCAGGAACAGGTGGGAGGTTCTGGTATGTGTCCAACAATGGTTTGGTGTGCTCTGATGGTGATACACCTGAAGACTTCTGCTTTGAGTTCTTAGAACATGGGCGAATTGGAATAAGGGGCAAGAACGGCAAGTATCTGCGAGGAGACCAAGGGGGCACACTGAAGTGCGATGGAGGGAACGCTGATAGCTCATCTCTCTGGGAATATTGACATCTAGTGGACATTTTGGAAATTCTCTTGCCACCCAAAGCTTTTGGACTTACTGTGGGAGCAGAGCAAGACGCGGTATGTGTGAATGTGCATGTTTGGAGCAATTATGTGAGTAAATAATAAAATTAGTTTTGTGTCAATATTCTGAGCCACCTATAGGCTAAAGATAATATTTCTTTGGTCTAAAATGTATTAGGTTAGTAATGTGCCCCACTTAAACACTTAGATATATTTGTAAAATGTTTCATTTGCCTGTTTTGGTTGTTGATGTTTAGTTCTACTGAGCAGTCGTTCCTCAAAAGTATTCCTCTTTGACACTATACAACCTTACAAACATCCAGAGCCGCTATGGTATTCTGCCTGTGGGCCTTAAGCAATACGTCTGACAATCTTCTGTCTGTTGTCCCTCTTGCATTGTTTTATTTGCCTTTCTCCCTTTTTATTCTTGCCAATTCTGATGGACAGAGAAGACGAGTTAGTTCATGAGCTGCACGTGTAATATCTTGAGTTAAAGAAATTATCAAGTGAAGCACTTGCAAAACATGGTTTCACTAAGAGGGCCATCATTATTTCTACAGAATGTCCCATCGTGCTCAAATTGCAACAAGAAAACCATTCACCATAGAAACGATTTTCTCTTTTACCAGTCAGCAACAACTGTTAGTTCCAGATTTACGCTATTTGTCACTGTTTTCCTTCTGAATAGGTTTTAAAAGCAATAAAAATCATCTGTCTGTGATGTTAGAATGAATTTCACTACTGTTCAAGATGATGAAGGACAACAAGGCAACTTAATGTTGCTTGAAATTTTATTCTAAAAGTGTAATTTTGTAAGACCTGATGTTATTACGCTTTGAACCTTGGATTGCTTTTTTCCAATAAAAGAGTCTCAGCCAAATATTTTTAACCATTTCTTGGTTTATTGTGAAGGTTTGACATTGACTTGCTCTTGCACCTCCATAATGTGGCCTAACAAAACCACAACTTTCAGAAACAGTGAGCGTCCCTGCCAGCATGCATGAGGCTGTTCACAGGTAAAAAAATTACTTTCCTCCTCCTCATCATCATCATCATCATCATCATCATCATTCTTATCATCATCCTTAAGTCAGTTCTGACTTGTGGTGCCTGTATATTTTTGTTTTACTCTGAAACAATATTTTGGTTTATTGTTTACTTTTATACGAACAGTGCAGCAGAAACAAAGGGTCTGTGGGACCCTGTGATGGATAGTCATGATTTCCAGGTGATTTCCCTATTCCTGCCTTGCACCCAATGATTCCAGGTAGGCTCCAGACCTACTGCAACTCTGAATAGGAAGAAGCAGATGAGAAGGTGGAAGGGTGGAAAGTTGTGTATCAAAAATGGGTGTCTACAAAATTCTAGAGATATTCTAGACATAATAATAAGTCAAACTGTGGTTCTATATAGTCCTCAGTAGACAAGTTAAATTTCTTTCAATTGTTAATTTATTTCAAATTCATACTTTATTTTGTATCCCAGTTCAATAGTGCTCAGTATGTATAAAACCATTTCAAGTTACATGTCTCAATTTTACAGTAGCATCACAGAGTTTGGTTTAAGTTACTGACCTCATCTCTCGTAATTCCAAGTACTCTGTGTAAATAATGGATGAATATACCAATAGAAATGCTCTAAAATACTAAAATATGCCCTTAGTTTACATTACATTTCAGGATTTCATGAATAGTGCACCACTAGTACTTAATAATGAGGGTTCTATACTAAAGAAAATGGTTCTTTATACACCCAAAGAACCCTTTGCATGAATAAAACCGCTTTGTGAAAAGGCTTCTATATGACACCAAAAGGGTTCTACTATTGTTACAAGTTTGACATTGACCCCTTTTGATGCTATATGAAACCTTTTTCAAAAGGTTCTTCTAGTGCATCTCAGACAATTTGAACATTGTTAAAAAGCTCAATCATGATCATAGTTTTGTTCAAAAAGTTAAACTGTCATTTTATATTCATTACATGTGAAGTAACATTTCAAGCCTTTTTTTTGTTTTACTGTTTTGCTTATAGTTCATGAAAGTCAGAAATCCAGAATCTCAAAATATTAAAGCATTTTAATAGAATAGGTTATTAATCACAGTATCAATTTTAAACAAAAATGCTTGAAATATCTAATATTCCTGGTCATTCCTTAACTTCAGGTCATTTCTGATTTCTGGTCATTTCTGAACTTCAGGTCATTTCTGATGTTCTGATCATTTCTGAACCCCTGGACATTTCTGTACCCCTGGTCATTTCTGAACTCCTGGTCATTTCTGAATTCTGGTCATTTCTGAACTCCCGATCATTTCTGAATTCTGGTCATTTCTGAACTCCTGATCATGTCTGAACTCCAGGTCATTTCTGAATTCTGGTCATTTCTGAACTCCTGATCATTTCTGAATTCTGGTCATTTCTGAACTCCTGATCATTAGAGCTCCAGGTCACATTAATATGTTGGTCAGTTCTGTATTTGTTGCTCTCCTTTCCAAACTGTCTCAGCTCTGTAACACTGCATCAGTAACACATCACCAAAACATCCCTTTCATTCCTTTTCTGTTTTTAATGGAAGCTTTTTGTTTTCAGTGTAAATTAATGAAAGTAGAACCAAAAACACACCTTAGGTTTTTACCCTCAACTGCATTATAAACCTGCCTAGTTGGGGGGAAAACCGCGGACCTGGCATCCCTGTCTCTAACAGCCTCTACAGGAACCGCGAGACCGCGTCTGCACAGGTGAGCATGCGTGCCAGCGCTGGCCAATCAGAACGCTCGCTGTGAAATTTAAAGTTCAGCAGAGGGCGGGGTCTCGTAGTAAACATGGCCTTCTCTTCTGAGCAGCTCACCAGCATGTACTTCTATGAAAACAGGCTGCTGACCTTCGTTGGGTGGCCGTTTGAGGAGGGCTGCGCGTGCACCCCGCAGACTGTAGGTAGAGCTCACCTGTTTGAAGTGAAGGTGTTGTTCACTGACCACTCAGTCTTTCATATGTTCTGTTGTAGATGGCTGAAGCTGGCTTCATCCACACACCTTCTGGAAACAGTCCTGATATAGCCCAGTGCTTCTTCTGCCTGAAAGAGCTGGAGGGCTGGGAACCTGAGGACCAGCCAGAGTGAGTATTTCAAGGAGATGCTGGGGGTGTTTAATGGTGTTGATGTTGCAATAAAACAACCCCTCCTGGTTCATCCATCCATCCATTCATCCATCTAAACCAGGGCTCACCAACCCTGCTCCTGAATCCTAATCCACTCACCTGAAGATCTTCAGAGGCTCAGATGGGTGGGATAGACTTGGATAGGAGCTGAAACTTGCAGGAGCAGGTTTGGTGACCCCAGATACAGTGTCCGGGTCTGGGGTCGAAGAGCAATGATTTCATCAGTACCATATTCAGCTATTCTGACTATTTTCATGACTTTGCTGAAAAGAATGCAAGAAGAACCTCAATGCATACTGTCTGTTAATACAGCTGCTTTTCTCCGATATAGGAAGGAGCACAAAGCACATTCTCCCGGCTGCACCTTCATCACTTTGAAAAAGCCTGTGGAGAATCTGACCGTGGAGGAGTTTCTGAGACTTGAAAAAGAAAGACAGAAGTTTATGATTGTAAGTATACAGGCTGTGTTGAAGGACCTTGTTCTGATATGATTCATATCTTTTGAAAGTGGGTCAGTTGAAACACATTCACAGGCAGACTTACGGGAGACCTACGTGGTGGTGTTTTTCTCCCCTTCCCATCATCCTTATTTTAAACAGTAATCCAAACATTCTGGAAACATATTCAGAGCTTTCAAAAAGTGTAGAAAGGAATAGTATTTGCAGTTTTGATGCATTTAACTTGAATAGCCTGTTTGTCTACATACATGCATTTCTATATTTCGTTGGCTTGTAAAATAGATATTTTAAAATGAAAGTAAGTGTTGATTTGTATTTTAAAATAATCAATTGTTTTAAAATGTATTCTATCTTCAGTTGTGGTCAGAATTCACTCATGGATGTGAAATTCATGAGAATTATTGGTCTTTCAGTCTATCTTTTTCTGGAGCGGTATAATGGTATAGTTGATTAGTCTGTAACATGGTTTACCTGCAGTGCGTCTGGGAAAGTATTCACAGCACTTCACTTCTTGAACATTGACATGTTACAGCCGTATTTCAAAAAATTTTTCCCCTCAAAACTTTACACAAAACCTCATGACCTCACACACTTATATATATCATATATCATATATATATATATATATATATATATATATATATGAGGTCATGAGGTTTTGTGTAATCCATGAGTGAATTCTGACCACAACTGAAGATAGAATACATTTTAAAACAATTGATTCTTTAAAAATACAAATTAACCTTTACTTTCATTTTAAAATATCTATTTTACAAGAAATGTTTTTAATATATAAATAACACAAATATAACCTGTACATTCACGCTGTGAATACTTTCGGGATGCACTGGAGTACCTACAAGAAAGTTAGGACGACACCCCATGAACACCTTTTGACTTTGTTAAATATATGGACACGTGATCTTCATTTTCAGTAATGAGATAGAGGTGACAAAACTGAAGTGTTTTATTTTAAATCGTTTGTAAAATGTCATTAATTGAAAATGTTAGCACACACTCTACATTAACCATCTTCTAGTCTCTGACGTTGAAGATTTTCTCATGCAAAATGTTCGGCTGTGTGAGGTTTTATCGTCATTCTTTGTACATACGGTCTTGCTTATTCCTCAAGCCTCCTCTGATACAATGAAGATTTCATAGTGGTTTCACAGCTGCGTCCTCAGCACATGATCGCCTCCTTCTGGAGAAAACCTAACGAGGCAGATCAGCTTAATTTTTAATTGGTTATGTTCAGATGAGGATTAGTTGAATGTTAACTAGTTCAGTGGTTTATGTCAGCTCTGCAGATCATGAAGGAAGTTAAAAACGTAAGTAAAATGTGCTTAAATCAACTGATATTAAATTGAATCAGGAGTCTAACTGGGATTGAATCAGGATTGAAACAGTTTTAAAATCACTGATACTCGATCCTAGTTCTTGTGCTTAAATGCTGTTTGGTTTGTGGAGAACCATGTTCAGGTATTGCGCTCAGATAATTCAACTTTGGATTCATCCGTCCAAAGTGCACAAGTCATGGTTTTTCTGTGTCAAGGGGTTCTTTTCTTTCACAGCATGACTTTCTTCCTTACACGCCATGAACATCAAACTCAGGTTCTTACTGACGGTAGATACAAGAATTCTGACATCAGCTGTGACAAGAGCCACCCATAAGTCATGACATTTAAAAATGGTTGGAAATGAAAAATTAACCAGTCTTGTGGTCTGTTAGGCTGAACTTGTGAACGTGGCCTAACCTAGACATGTTGGCAGTAGTCTTAATGTTCTCCACGTAAGTTATTGGAACAGCTGATTTACTACGGTTTTTAAAATCTTTGTAGTTCTTTCTGAAGGCTTCGGAGAGCATCCTGATTCACACTTTAATAATCAAGAGCAAACCAACGAATAAATAGGTTTAAATAACACCATCTCACCCAAAGTCCTTGAACAGTTGTCTAATCATTTGCTGCTCATGTGGTGCCCATGATTCTAATTTTAATGATAATAAATGTGAGGATGTGCTAACCTTGTTGTGCAACTTGCATTTCTAATTATTGTGTTTCACAGTTTTTAAAAACATTGTTTAAATGAAGCTCAAATGTCTATATGTTTAAATATGTTAGACAAACTTTTTCATGGGGTGTCTTGCAAGTAGCGTTGGATAACCCCGGTAATCATCTATGTGCCATGAAATGACTTAATACTTAAGCTGAAGATCTGCATGAATAGTAAGGTAGTGTACATGTACACTTAATTTATTGTCGGCACAAAAAACGAAGCTTTTTATTGATATATTTATTTCTAGAACTCTTGTGTAAACAGCAGGGTTCTTTTTCAAAGAGCCCATCTGATTTTTGCTGTTTTACGTGCACCGCTTGTGTGGATTACATACACTATATGTTTAACCTATGAATATAGAAATTCAGCACCTGTTCTTATGATGGAAAATGGAAAAATTTTCTGTTTTCAATATTTTAGAAAAAGAAATGCAGCCAAGCGATTGATAAATTTGAAGAGGCTGTGAAGCTGAAGAGAGGTCAGATCATCCAGACAGCAATCGGTGAAGAATGAGACTTGCCAACACATTTTGCCTTTCCTTGCTATTTTGGATTTTCATATGAAGAATGTAGACATTATAGGGAGTGAATTGTAGGTATATGTGTATTTTAAAGATATGTTTATCTGCAGCACTGTGATTGGTCGCCTGAGTTAATTACAGTTTAAAGCTGATTGACAGGATCAGGTTTTTAATTGGAACACAATCATTAAAATAATATAAATGTTGAAAAGGTCTGTGTGTTAAATACCATTTCAAAACCCCTGTTTGAGCCCCGGAGACAAGTCCTGTACATGTTAAAGCACCAGTGTTATTTGATGCTGTGTGTATTTATTCAAATTTGATGAGCAAAAACACACTTAATACCCAGGTGAGTAGTTTGTGTGTCTTTAAGGTGCCAAAAGACTTTTACACTGTACTGTCTACCTCAGATGGTTGATCTATTGCTATTAAATCTCTTGTTTTGTAAAACATGTTTGAATCATATCTTCTGTTCTTTTCATGTTAATTAGCAAATAAATTTATAAGATATGGATTTTTTTGAGTAACAGAATTTGAAGAGTATTCTCGTAGTCACGTAACCAGGCAGTTGCTATACAATTGTATTATTTGCCATTTCTCAAAACTTAAGCTATTCAATATGAAACATAAGAACAAAAAATAACACAAGTTAAGTCTATTCACATAATTACGCTGCAAAACTGAGCAGGATATGTCGGTATGGAGACATTACATGCATGACATATACAGCTGGAAGGTCATGTATGGTTAATATTTTATAATATTGTGCAGAATGTGCAGTTTTGTGCAAAGAACATTCAGTGTCATAAAGTCCACTCTGGGTTATTGTAACGGTGGAGCAGTAATAAATTTGTAGTATGTAGCGTCCGTGTAGTACAGACGTAAATTGCTGACAAGTATAATTAAAAAATTCAAACTGGATAGTTCAACAAAACTTCAAACAAGGCATATTTTACCACACTTAAGGTTATCCTATGTTTACCAGATATGTCTGTGTACTGAAAGTGTTGTCTGATCTGTATACCATTAGCATGTGCCACCATAGTAATTTATTAATTATAATAATCCACTACATGTATGTTTATCATGTCCAAAGTGCTAATATTAATCCATCCGTTAAAACCGAGTAAAATCAGCCATTTGGACACATCAGGAAATTTGACTAAATAGAGTGACTACTTTGTCTTTCCCTGTTTTATTGTGATTTAGCAGATGTTATTTCACTGATCTTATGATGCTGTTTGTGCTCAGCATTAGATACTGTCTTTTAATTAGGATGTGTGTCGTAAACACTACATATCTTATAATAACAAGACTTTCTTGTTATGTTTTTTTTATATTCTTTTTTTTTTTTGTGCCACAAAATACATTTTATGTTCTTGCTCAATACTGGTATGATGTTTTAGTTAAGAAGGGATATGGGCCCTAAAAAAGTTTAACGGTATTACAGCATCAGTGTCTGAACACACGAAAGACCAGTAACAACAAGAAAAGTGAATTTTCTGAATTTGCAACAAACAATATGTAGTATTTAGTGTCTGTATAATAGTATTTAGTGTCTGTATAATAGTATTTAGTGTCTGTATAATAGTATTTAGTGTCTGTATAGTACAGAAGTATATTGCTGCGAAGTACAATGAAAAAATGTGAAGGTTGATCAGGTGTGTCGTACTTTAAAAGCTTCATAAAATTTCAAACAAGGCATATTTTACCATGTCTGTGTACTTAAAGTGATGTTTGATCTGTATACCATTTAGGATGTACCATAGTAGTAATTAATTGTGATTGTGATGCTTAGTGGATACCCCATGAGGTTGATTAAGTGTGTCACACAATAAAGGCGTGCAAACATTGGCCATATGTGAATATATCACACAGTTGAGTGTTTTGCAAGTTTGTATGTAATTGTTTTATGTACAATGTTGTTTTTCTTTAGTCACGTGAATGAATGGCACATGCAAATGTTTGGACTCTCGTGTGATGTGGTGCTGATCCAAATGCACTAACATTGAACCCTCTACACAGCATTTGGACCTGGCTCCACAGGCCTGACAATCCTGGATAATAAATCTAACCAGGACACATTGGGAGGATGTCTCTATTGCGCACTCCAGGTCCAATTGAGAATCCGACCCACGTTTTTGTTCCGACCGCCCGGGCTCTGTGTATGGCTGAGCCGCAGCAGAGCCGCTCCTGCGGTCGAAACGAAATCCCGGACAGGATTTCTGGAGCTGGAGTTTCCACCGCTAACCCAGCGATATAAAAGGATGAGGAGTGACTTCAGCGCACTCCACTGCTCTCCTGCTTCTCTGGGCTTGTGTGTGAAGTTTGTGGATCCTCCTCCGTTCAGCTCTTCAGGACACACGGCTCGATATGAAAGTTGGGTTCGGATCTGTGGTCGTGAGCGCTGGACTCACTGGGATCCTCAGCTTCTGCTCCTTAGCGCTGGCCATAGGCACTGAGTACTGGTACATCATAGACGACACGCGCGCGAACCTCTCGGACCCCAATCACCTGCATTCTGGACTTTGGGGCGTCAGTGATGGTAAGACAATGCTCTAGTTGACCTGCTCTGATAGTGCTCTAACACACAGCACTATTCCACAAGCCCCTGGACCATCTACTCAATCAGCAGGACCAAAACTTCTTGACACCACACTGGTTGACCAGCTTGGTCAAGATGGTCAGTCTGGTCAGCAAATTCCAATGAAAACATCCTGCTAAGGTCAACCAAGCTTGTCAACTATGCATTTGCCTAGATGACCCCTGCCTGAAAAATCCAACTCAAGTTGGTTGAAGATGGTCTATGCTGGTCTTTAATGGTTCAGAGCTGGTCATCCAAACTGGTCAATCAGCTCCTGACCAACGTAGTGCATGATGCTTTTGATTATGTCTGAACATGCTGGGAAACCAGCATGGTCAAACTTGGCTATACTGATTGTCCAGCTTGGTCATCCCAGCTAACCCATCAAACTCAACAAAAACAACAATGCTGGTCAAACAGCTTAAGCTGGTTAGTTGTTTGACCAGCATGTTCAAACATGACCAAAATCAAAAGGAGCATACACTATGTTGGTCAGGAGCTGACCAAGTATGGGCTGTTTTCCTTCGGAAGACCAGCTTTTAACCACCTTTACCAAAGACCATCTAAGACCAGTTACCAGCCAAAGCTGGTTTTGAAATGGATTTTTTTTAAACAGGGGTGTCTTTTATTAGTTGTTACCTGTTTGTTACTCATTTCCAGACAGTATTTCACTGTTATGTCTTCTGGAAGCTGGAAAGATGCCATGCCATGGTAAAGTTGTTGTCTTCCATTGTAGATGAACAACCCTTCTCAGAAAGCCCACCTACCGTTTCAGACTCAGAAAGACATATGCAAAGTAAGTGTGTCAGTTCTTTGTGATAATTAACACTGTAAATTTTAGATATTTTCAAAAACATTCAAAGAGAACAGCCAAGCCAGCTCAGGTGGGTAAAGCTGGTTGACCATTTTAAGCTCTTGACCAGCAAAGGGTATGTTTTCATTTAATAATGTAGCTTGACCAGTATGGTGAAGATTGTTGACCACCATAACTATTATGATCAAGCTGATTGACCAGCATAGAAACCTGCCCTTTCTGATTCACCGGTCATGAGCTAAACTGGTTAACCAGTCTAACCAGATGACCTACCAGCATGGAGTATGTTTTCTCCTGGATGTATAGTTGTTCCACCACCAAAGACCAGCACTGAAGAAGCTGATCTTAGAACTTTGTGTTTGCTATCAAAATCTGTTGTAATTCAAATTCTTTTTTTGTAGACATGCATAAAGTGATTGCCATTCTGCTGCCTCTGAGTCTAGTGCTGTTAGTGTTCGGAGGAATATGTGGACTGGTCAGCTCTCTGGCTCGGAGCAGTCCTCTCCTCATGGGTTCTGCCTCCTATTTTCTTCTCTGCAGTAAGTCTTAAGTCTTCATGTCGGTGCTGGATTACCTGCATTTTGTAGAAGTGACTTACATTTATTTTATCTGAACATCATTGTTTTGTTTTGCCTCGAAGCATCGTAATACTCCAAAGCCCCTCCACTGGTTATTTGAAGGTAATGGTCATGTAATAGCAGCAATGACGTATTTGGTGATTGCTGTTCCTGGTATCTCTTAATGAGTGTTGCGCTTTTGCTTGCTAACAGAAAGGAAGCCAGAGAGGAAATTGCGGTCTTAAAATTTTACTCACTAGGAGTAATTTTGTTAAGGGTTTTGGGACTGATGTTATTACAGCAAATTAGCTCTTAATACCTGTGGGAGAAATTAATGGCTTTATTACGTTTTTCTCTTCTGCATGTTGTATTACAAAGAGTAGGGGGAAAAGAGAAGGTGGAAAGTGGGACCCCGAACCATTTTTAATCATCCTATGACTGATTCTTTTTACCAAAACTAGAATATGATTATCTTATGTTTTTGCTTCTGCAATAAATATGTAAATAATGCTGATATACTGATAAAGTGGGTTCATATACTGCAGTGGTCTGTAATAATCCTTCCTTCCTGCAAATTTCAGCTGCATGCTGAATCTAACTCGCTCCATTCAGCTAATTGAGGATGTCTAAAGGCAGTAATTATTTTTGATCAGGTGGGGGCGATTAGGAGTGGACTCAAGTCTGTGGAAAGGTAGTTCTCCAGAAGCACCTTCGGAGACCTCTGATGATGGACTGTATACATGCTTAGCCATCTCCATAGTTTCCTCTTAAGGAAACATCTTTGTTATCTACTGATGTGAAATAATTCTTTTATAGGGTGGTGATTGTGCTATATGTAGCATTAGTGTTACCCTCTTCCTCTCGGATTTGAAAGTGCTGTTCAGCGGTGGGTCAGAAGCACAGAAGCAACATTTCCCAGATCCTTTTTATATTTTACAGAAAGGTTGCTTAAACAAGGTCAAAGAACCACAGACATTACATTAAGCTCCATTGTAACATTGTTCTGTTACCTTCTGAGACACTCCTGCAGAAGCTGAGAATGATGTCTCTTAATGGTAACTAGAGGATACCAGAGGGTGCTCTGTGAAGACCAAGCTAATGATCAGAGCTAGATCTTCCATTATAAATTCCTGGATTGGCTCCGTTCCCAATCCACTTGTTCTGTATATTGGCTTTTCTAATGGTGTAGTTTGGGTTATTCTTTCACTACAGTAATTCAGATGGAGCTGATGGAGAGGTTGACTAATGGGGTGCATTGCTTCGAACTTCAGCTCTCCTCAGTTACCACCGACCCTAATGCTATAAAAATAAATTGATATATTGTTTATATCACACAACCACAAATCTGACTCTCTTTTAATACCACCAGCTACTCTAATTCTTATCTAATACTGCAAAAGCCTCTTAAATGCCATCCTTAATAAAGCTTTCTGGTTCATGAGGGGTGTTTTGGTGAGGCTGCCAGTCTTATATCAGTTCAGTGCACAGCAATGTTGGCTTTCTACTGCTTAACAACCTCATCTTTCAGACGAGCCCAAATGACCATTCAAGGCTGAAGTGTATGTAGGACAAAATGGCATGTCTTCAGACGTCTACAGAGATACAGTCACTTTACTGTTAACAAACAGCATTTCAAAGCCTGTGGCTCTGTGTCTCTCAATTGGCACTCAAAAGCATATGACGCACATAAAGGTCTCCTTGTCTTCAAATATAAGGGCAGCCAGTAAATAATGCTTTACACTTATCCCAGCAGTAATGAGGGGCACATGGGATGTGTTTAACACTGTCAAACATGGAATGTAAATGAACTGTTAAATTCTTAACATCTGCTTTTCTCTTGGTCACACTGTTTCCTGAGGTCACGTCTGCGTTTTATGCATTCAGGCCAAACTCTATCTGAAAATAAGGGAATTCAGCAGTGTTTAAATGATCACCCCTGCGTTCAGCCTTCATTTCATTTGGAGACCGATTCAATGTTAGACGCTGAGTAAATTCAGTACAAGTGATTTTTACTGGCTCGACATGAAAAGGACCAGATTTGTAAACAAATAATCACAAGCAGATTTCTATTACAAAGGCCAGACAAACAATAGGTCGTCGATGGTGATCATAAAGCACGTTTCCATCTCTAACTGCCCATATAAGAGGTGCACACCCCATATGCTTGATTCTGAGGTTTGTTCTATTGTTCTTGAAATGTTAAGCCAAAATTTGATTGCTAGAGCAAAAATAAACAAAAACCAAAGCATTCATGCTCAGCAATCATTTCAGCCCAAATCTCTCAGAGGCACCTGAGTTGTCAGTGTTTAAGAGGAAAAATATAATTGCTCACGTCTATCAAGAATAAGGTGTTTAACATCAAGTCTTTCAAAAAGTTCAACTCCCCTAATAGATTGCATACATGCATATGTCGCGAGTCAGGTTGAAAACCTGATCTGATCAGCTGAATAAATTCCGAGTTCATTCGGTCTGTTTTAATCTTATATTATTGCTTGTTTTGCTAATTAGAACTTACATTTATTTCATCCCTTATTGCCTCTTAAGTTTATGCCTGGTGTGAAAATCCAGTATCATTTTGTCTGACTTTAACTAAATGTGATTCTGCTGATACATTTGCGCAGATGCATCTGATTTGATTCGATTGCCTGCCTGAGCCGGGTCATCAGAGGCTGCTTTAACCATGTTTGAATATGAGCTGCGCTCTGCTGCTTCCTCATCGGGGGCAGCAGATCTGTGCAGGATGAGGAAAGTGCTCAGGCTGTTTCGCCAGCCAGTTTAGTTTCTGTGATGCAGCTCTTACCTGTAGGATCTGGTAGTTCATCTGCTGAGTGCTATTATAAAGCATGCTGATGGCTACAACTGGCAGATTGGCACAGTGTAAGATAAGATTTATACGTTTTTTTTGGCTAATGCTTGCATTGTTTAAGTCAACCTGAGAACATAATTAGGTGGACCTGAAAGAGTGTGGAAGATTTATTACTGCAGCCATGTGGGCCAGTAGGGCTGTAAATAGTAAGTTATGGTCATCTAAATCAAATGCCGAGCCCCAGCAACACTACACTTCTGAATCAGCAGTGTCCTTCAAACAGCTGAGATGTGTTTGAAGTTCACCGGACTATAAAGCATTGTTTTACATCAGACTAACCTCTATATTATGGTCTATATCGTTTGCTTAAACACTCAGTAATGTAATGCTGCTGCTGATAAATGAATACAAAGTGTGGAAAATGTATCTAAGACACAACGCACAATGAAAAGTGCAATAAAAATAAGCTGATATTTAATGTTTTGTTGTATTCAGGTGCTTGGTTTTGTGGTATCTTAGGGCATCTGGTCCAGATATTTACTATCAGTAAAAATTGAGAGATCAGTGCTCAAATTATCAACATTAAATAAGAATTTAATGAACACACCATAATCAATTTGAGACAAAGTAGTTCGATGTAGACAAGACTGGTGACATTGTTCCTCAGAAAACAAACAAAAACAAACATCTGCATGTACAACCCATACTACATCATACATGATGTGACAGCATAAGTAGACCAGCAGGGCCCACGTACGTAGCCCACTGCGGCCCAATACATCAGCATGTGACTCATTCCTGGAACAGAAGCCACATTATGTGTAGTTTGTGTACATTTCAAAACTTTGGTCCCTGATCATTCAGTGTGGAGTTAGGGGGTAGTGCATTTTGTGGTACCTTCTAGGCTGCAGTCAAGTTAAATTCTTTGGATGGTTGCAGCTAAAGATTTTCCAGAAGTTCACTATATGTACCTATGTTTGTGCCTACAGCCACTTTGTGTTGTACGCATTGCTGACATAGATGTACAAATGCACACAAAACATCTCTAGTCCCTAGTCTATGGCCAATAGAATAAGACTTTCGTGAGCAGAAAAGCATGAACCTCTTGGCACCATGCTTAATGCCAGGCATGGGCTAGAACATTGGAACTGTGTCCTCTGGAATGATGGTGCTCTGTCCGATACTTTTAGGATGAAACGGGGAGTTCAGGCTAAGTGAAATGGAGCTCATCCAACATCCTAATCTCACTAATTCTCTTGTCAGTAAATTCAATCAAATCCTCACAGTAATGAAAATCTAATGAAACGTAGAGACAGGTCCTCCAACAAAAGCAGGAGAAACTCTTTAATACCCTTGATTTCAGCAGAAGCAATGAGTGAGCAGGTGTTGCAATACTTGTCCATATAGTGACGTAGTGTAGTTTGTGTTTATATTCAACAGCACCAATGCATTCAATCTACACAATCAACACAATGTTGTATTAACTCATCTTGACTTATGATATATAGGGAGAGTAATTATTAATTTAACAGTTGTTGATTTTGAAAGCAGAACGTGTGTTTGTGTGTGTGTGTGCGTGTGTGTGCTCATTGCTGCTCTTTTGTGTTTGTGTCTGTCTTGTTTGTGTGTGATATGTGGATTTCTCTGAACATTCTGACCGACCCTTGGGTAGCGTTGCTGAAAGTAGTGGAGTCACTTTGATGTAAACACACCTTTAGAACTATTATTTTGGAATTATAGGAGAGCCAAACATGTTCTTGTCACATTGTTATTCCTGGAGTAACAGCCAATACTATTAGTGGTCGACCTAAATGGGTTTTTAATGGCTGCTGCTGATGTTTAAAGAGCAGGTCGAACGATGGCCTATATAATGCTATCATAATTTTAATGTTTTTATTTATTTTTTATTTTTCCAATGGTGGTGGAAATTGAGTAACTACTATTACACAAAATTGATTGTAAATTAACATTTATTTAAAACTATTATTGTCTGTACACTGCAATTATACTTATTTTAAATAGAAACATAACTAAGTGTACGTCCACAGGCGTTAAAAAAACTATAAAAACAGCATTTAAGACAGAATAAACTTTGAGAGGTTAAATGATCATGAACTGTGCAAAAATAGATTTAGGATATTAAAAAATATGCATGTCAAGCACCTAAACAGTATGAGATGCTCAATTTAATGTGTTAAAATGAGAGCGTGCCAATTTTCATGTCAATCAGACATGTGGCGGCTTAACAATTATTTGCTTGCTATAGCACCACCCAGTGATGCAGTACCACCCAATTTGGATGACCCACCTATGGTACATGCCTGTGAAGTTTCAGAACAGTCAAAGCTTTTCCGAGTCAGAAGCCAGCAGGCGGCACTACTACGTGTTGACAGAGTTTCATGCGATTTACAGTTTTGTCTGTGCACTTTTAGGGTAGAGAAAGAATGAGAAAAACCCTCTGCGCCTAAAAACAATGTATTAACTATGTATTAATGAGGTGTAAAACTGCATAATAACAATGTATTAAGAGTGTAATGTAATACACTGTGTATTAACAATTTTTAAAACTATGTAATAATCATCAAAAAACAATGCAATAACACTAATACCAATCTGTCATACAGTGCATAATAATGTAATGTGTAGTAATCAGTGTAAAATTTAACAATGCAATGATGCAAAACTTAAGTATACTACATAATGATGTAATAACATTGTAATAGCAATGTAACTCAATGTAAAAACTAACAGTGTAATAAATGCATAATAACAGTGTAATAACAGAATGATAATGTAATAACCATGTAATAACAATGCTACATAAATAATGTAATAGCATGTAATAACCATATTATGACAATGTAATAACAGTGTAATACCCATGTAATAACAATGTAATAAAAAGGGAACAGATCTGCGGTACAGACCAGTGTAATAACAATGTAATTACATGGTAATAACCATGTAATAGCAATGTAATAACATTGTAATAACCATGTAATAACATTGTAATAACAAGGCAACATAGCTGCGGTGCAGACCAATGTAATAACATTGTAATAACCATGTAATAACATTGTAATAACCATGTAATAACATTGTAATAACCATGTAATAACATTGTAATTACAATGTAATTACATTGTAATAACAATGCAACATCAGCTGTGGCGCAGACCAACGTAATAACATTGTAATAACATTATCATAACAATGTAATAACATTATCATAATGTAATAACCATGTAATAACAAAGCAACGTGATGCAGAACAGTGTAATAACAATGTAATAACTGTAATCATGTAATAATGTAGTTACACTGCCTAATGTAATGGGCATAATAAAAACATTATGTAATGTTAACTGCATAATTATCAAAATGCAATGAAATATCAAGGTAGCAAAAACTATGTAATACTTTGCAATAACCAATGTAGCAACACTGTCTAAAAAATATGTTTAATGACAGTCGATGACAATATTTCTGTCCACATTGAGTCGTTTGTTTATATCAACTGTGGTATGAATGTATCATTGCTGTTGAATATAATGTTGTATATAAACTTTATTCATGTATATACAGAGAGAATAATCACTAACCCTTTTACAGTCCTTTACATTCTAGGTATTTACCAGGTAAGTGTACAAACTCTAGTGGTAAATATGCCACACTGTAGGTAATTATTATGCATACCAAGTTGGTAAGAACCAGGACAATCTAAATGAATTTCACTCAAATTGTCTCAACTTGTCTTGCATTTGTGTAGGTTCAGTGCAATGACTGGGCACCGCCAACCTCCCTGAACACGTCCCTGAACCTCTCACTTTGTCATTGTGTGGTATTGTGGGTAGAATTTAGAGGGAAATAATGAATTTAATCCATTTTGAAATAAGGTGTGTGTGTGTGTGTGTGTGTGTGTGTGTGTATGTGTGTGTGTGTGTGATGAAAAATCTAGATAGACATTATGGATGTCTGGATTTTTCTCAACATTTTGACCATCCTTTGGCAGTGTTCCTTTTTTGGAGTCCATCCATCCATCTTCCTCCACTTATCCGGGGCCGGGTCGCGGGACAGCAGTCTAAGCAGGGATACCCAGACCTCCCTCTCTTTTTCGGAGCCCTTTTAATCTAAACACACATTCATGATGATTTCTTCTGAACTACAGAAATGTTTCCTAGTTGTTGTAGCTATATGTATATTAGTATTTGAACTGGCTGTTCCTGCTGCTCAGCTGATGCTGCCTGTGGTTTGGGTTGATTGACAGATTTATAATGTAGTCACTTGACTGAGTTTGGTGCTCAATGTGTGCCTTGTTTTGTGTTTTTTTTTTTTTTTTTGTGTGTGTGTGTGCGTGCGTGTGTGTGTGTGTGTGTGTGTGTGCGTGCGTGCGTGTGTGCGTGTGTGTTTAATAGATTGGCTGTCACCTGATGGTTTATGTGTCCTTTATTCCTTGCTTCACACAAACACTGTAAGAACTAAGCAAAGACAAAGAAAAAACACACACATATTAAATCCAGCCACACAATCCATATTCCAATTACTCAAAGACTACAGTCATAATCATTTTAAATATCAATTTAAGTTCACATAAGAATTTGATGATTTTCTAGTCATTTAAAATCACTTCATGCAGCAGGCCAAACAATAAAACACCAAACAATGAAGAAACTTCCTGTAAAAGATGACAATTCTATAATAGAATAGAAGAGGTTTACCTTGTTTACCTTCAGCAGAGCTGATCATCTGTTCTTCCCCAACCCCACTGATCTGGGTGTGTTGGTTCTCCTTCCAATGGCTCCCACCGTTTCACTTAAGCAACCATGTAGGTCATTTCCTGCTCACCTGTGAATAAATACAATGGTTACTAAGCAACATATTAAAGACTTAGGAGGTCCATCCCTTTGGAAAATGTACTGCAATGCATGCAGTTTAAAATTATGATGAACGTATATCCATTGTTGTGGACACCATGTGTAGCAGGGTTGAAGTGTGTATCTCTTCAGGTGTGTGCCCACACAAGGGTACCCAAACTTCCACATTCAACTGTATGGAATTTATTTTAGTAATAAAATATGGCATAAAATTATTTTCAAGGTAGTTGGGCCTAAACTGGGAAATTGTGTGTGTGTTCACAGGTCTTCTTACAGTCTCTGGCATAGGTCTGTACATCAGGTATTCCCAGCAGGCTCTGGAGATGACAGAAAGGAGGATGGGGCCAGAACAGATGGCTCTAGTTCACACATCCTTTGGATGGTCAATGGGCATGGCCTGGCTGTCCTTCATACTGGAAATGATAACAGGTCTACTGCTGCTGCTTGCTGCCAGGATCTCTCAATTGACCCAGTACCAGGAGACTGTGGCACCCATATAAGACACGTATGTCTCCAAGTTAGAGCTCTGCTATTTTAAAGTGGACATGAAACACCAACATTTTGATGCATTTTCTACAGAATGAATTATGTGTTATATTGAAATATTTGTTACTATTGTAGACTTATGCTCTAGTTCTATCCTGTCCTTGGAGGGGAGGGCTCTGCGTGAGCTCCGTTTGCCACCATCTCTGTGCCCCGGCGAGATCCATACTTCCATGGTGTTCTCATTGTGTTCTCCCCATATGGGCACTGAAAAATGGGAACATAAACGTTCTAGACCAGCTCGCCAGACTCAAAACCCCTCTCCTCTACCGAGTCCTTGTGTAAAAAGTGCTCGCCACAAACCCTCGCATCACGGCTGAGCAGAGGATTCTATCATTTCAATGCACTTTACGTTTAAGAGGCAACGCATCTTTGTTTCTTTACTCTATAAAATTCATTGCTGCACTCAAATTACAGGTGGGCTTTTCTTATCGTTACCGTAGGTAATGTACACTAACGTACGTAAACTAGTGTTCTCATGAAACCAACTTCACGCAGGCCACTAGAACAAGATGTCGCTACACTCGTTAGAAAACCTTCATATAGATTGTTTATTATTCCGTTTAAGGCAGTTTTAACACGTTTATATGAACACGTTTTAGATTGGAAGCCTGTCTTGTATATTGTGCCAAATACATTTAGCGTTTCATGTCCACTTTAAGATAATTAGTTTATATGTTTGCCAAGTGAAAAAGTCCAGGTGCTTGTGTTGGCATATTTTGTCCCAGTATTTATCTTAAGTATGTACTTTCTAGATGCAATACCAGGGATGTAACAACCTTGAGTCACTATATTTAGGTTTCCAAAAAAGAAGATGCACCGAGCTCACCAGTGGAAAAAACTCTGAGGCTCAATGCAAAGGATTCCCTGGCAACTTAAAATACTGATGAATAATGAAATGGTTACAAGCTAGAACCAATAAAAAGTCACATGCATCATGTCTTACACTCAGTTACGTATCCTCCTCTTTCAGTGATGTCGTCAACCCTGTCAGGCAAGTATAGACCTGTGGATATGGGTTTGGAGTATTGAATGTTGGATCTGATATCTGCCCGAGTGGCATGTTTATTTGTACAGATGATTCTAACCCGGCGCAGCTGGCCGTAATGATTACCATTCACTGTGCTGTCCACTGTGGGTGGTAATGCCTTCTATGACATATTCCTGGTACACACGTGACACTGTGGATCAAGGAATGTTAAATGCAAGTGCAACTTCGTAAATGGAATGTCTCATCCATCTGACACCCACCTGTCCACATATAGGCCTGACTTTTGGCATGGCAACGTAAAGAGGTTTACACGTTCTGATTTTTTTTTTTTTTGGTTTAATTTATGTATTTCTCTCCTTTATTCTAAATAAATGTACTTTTCTAGTAGACGTCTCATTTCCATGTCATCGTTGTGTCTCTGGGCTGTTTAATTTAGTCTTCCCTGTTTATTGCTTCCACGACAACATATTACAAGTTGGAAACAGCGAGTTATTTGGTTAATGAACCTTTAGCTTGTGTATGCTGTTTAGCCAGTGCAACCTTATTTTACATGCTGAGGAGCTAATTACATACCAGCACACACTGTTGGAGGTTCACTGTGGCATATTTACTCTGATTAAGCATTGGTTCATTCCAAAGAATGCACAACACCTTCACTGCTATAATACATGCTTGCCATTAGTCGAATTTCAAAGATGTGTATGAAGACATTGTGGCTATTTTTAGAGTAGGAGACGATTATTTACACAAGTATGAGCTGAGAATGGGCTGAGAAGGTATATTGTTGCCATAGGAGCATCAAAGTCAACATAAAATCCAAGGTTTATGCACAGGAGACAAATTAAAAATAAAACTGAATATACACGTCTGGATTTCGTCTGTGTACGGTTTCTACAGTCATTAACTCGGAGCTACTGCAGTGATGTGAAGCTCACATAAGCCTTCTGGATCTGAAGGATCTGCTGTGACTAGCATGTGGCCCTGTGCTCCTCTGGAGTCGCAGCAAATGAAATCTCATCCTAGTTGTCATGACGATCTGTCTCAGTAATGAGTGTGTTACACACTTATGGGACACCATTACATAACCCCTGGTGATAAAGTCAATTACTCCCAAAACAGGAAAGCCTTCTAAAGTGAGTTGCAGGTCTCTTAATCATTTACGCCTAGAAATTCAGCGACTTTATTGCAATTATCGTTCTGGTTATATGCAAATATATTTGATATTTTACTGATTGACTTAAGTGGTGGTATTAGAAGTCTCAATTCTCTAATAAGAAATCATATTTAGCCCGTCTTCTTGTGTCCCCAGATACAGACATGTTAAAAAGGACACCCCATGGCCTTTTTTTAACATATTTTAACATAATATTCCATGATATATTGTGTTCTCTTTATTTTAATAATACTGAGAGATGGAGGTGATATGTCTTAAAAATAATGTGTAAAATATTATATAAGTTATTATATAAGTTATAAATTTCTTTTAAGGATCAAGCTGGAGAGCTACCTTTCAGCAGATGACAGATTCAACCCAAATCCACCCAATTAATTACTGCCTTCAGAAGTTCTTGACTGGCTGAATGGGGTGTGAGTTACATTTGGGTTGGAGTTGAAACCTGCAGGAAAGTAGCAGCTGAGGGTTGCTGACCTTTGAATTAGGATGTCCCCACATTTATTACTACTTAAAATGCCTAAAATTAAAACCACTACATCAGCTGAAAATGATTCAAACAGTTGTAGGCAATCCTGGGCGGCCAACAATAGACATGTTTTCTTGGCAAGAACATTGTAGACAAGTTACTGTGCAAGAACAAGCTGCCACAGGTTGGTGTTAGAGCCTCACAGCATAACAGAATAAACTTCAATAAACACAGATTGTTTTTTAGGGCACACAAGAACGTATATTGAGAAACATCCCCAGTCCTGGAATGCCAGACTTCTGCTCTTCCTGCTCAAACACACTTTATTCAACCTGCCTCTTAATTACCATGTTCGGTAGATCTGTTGGAGCAGGAAAATCAGCAAACTGTGCAGGAACCTGGCACTCCAGGACCAGGGTGAGCTACCCCTGGATTAGACCATCATTAGAAAGAACTGTAAAGGAGCTGCTCCAATTTAACCCTCAGACATTAGTTTGGTTTTCTCTTGACTGATGAAGTGAGTGTTAGAACCATGGCAAGATTATCTTAAGACCTCAAAACAACTGGGAATTAGTCATTCCATTGTCTGGGAGGCAAACATTTAAAACCAGATCAGGACGTCCCAGCAAGCTCAGCCAAAGAGCAGATCGCAAGAGGCATCTCCTAAAAATCCATCCATCCATCCATCCATCCATCCATTGACGTCTACGTCAATGTGCTACATCCACCAGCAGAGGGAGACCAAATTAATTTGAGTTTCATGGAAGGTGTGCAAGGAGGAAACCTTTACTGTCAAAAGAAAATATCAGGGCAAGACCAGAGTTTACCAGAGAACACCGAAACCAAGAGCAGGACTTCTGGAACAATGTACTTTGGACAGATCAATCAATCAAATTCTGTTTATATAGCGCTTTTTACAATGAAGGCATTGTCACAAAGCAGCTTCCAAGCCTCTTTTAAGCAAGCCAGTTGACAGATGAATCCAACGTTAAAATATTTTGGCAGAGTAACAGAAGGTTCCATGTTTTGTGTAAATCATACACAGCATTTGAGCACAAAAACCTCGTACCAACTGTGACGCATGGGGGTGAAAGTGTCATCATTTGGGGCTGCTTAGCTGCCTGGGAAAGGGCCTGGAGATCTCTCCATCATAGAAACCACTATTTTTATTGTATTAGAGGAGGCTTCAGGGAAAGGTAAGAGCATCTATAGAAAAGATCTCATTAAGATTATTATAGGCAAATGTGGAAATACCAGCTATTCGGGCACGGGGTGTCGTAACCTTTCCTTTTCCTCATTTTATTTATTTTTTGCAAATTATGTTTGAGACATTTTTTCAGTTGTATGAGTTTAGTTACAACTATCTCTCAAAATTGTTTACATGAAGATCAAATCATTTGTTTAGATGATTGTGGGGTGTCCTAACTTCCTCATGACTGTACTCTGCAATGCTTTGTAAAAATGTGTTGGAAACTCTACAAACTTGTATGTCTAGTATACCACACATGTAACCGGGCAGCACAGTCTTGATAATCTGATTCTCGATAATCTGTTTTTACAGAATTTGATTCAAAAAGTCTATCATTTCACAATAAGTAAAAAAATCTAATTCCAGGTGCTGATTCCAAAGTGCTGAATATGAAGTCATTTCTTTAGGTTATGTGATTTCAGGTGGTTGGAGAGTTCTCCTTCAAGGCTTCATTTGCGTCTTTGTGACTTTAAGCTGTGCTGCTTGGCCACAAATTGTGCTTTCTTTATAGCCAGCTGAGTGTCCTCCTCACTAATGTCCAGATGCCACACAGCTCTCACGGTGCCTCCGAAATGAGGAAACATCAGGACACACACTCCCCGTCCCAGAGCGTCTACCTCGCCTTCGTTCACTGTTGCCATCAGCTCACAGAACTCAGTAGGACTCAGCCCAGCATCTCGCAGACCAAATCGAACAATATTCGTTTCCACGGCAGCCAGGTCCACCTGGTACAGAGGAGGGTCGCACTTCATCAGCGCTGCAAGAAAAGTAAAGACTGTGTGTTAGACACCTAACACAACGTTTGGTGTTTAGGTTACAATAAATAAAATGTAAATGACATAAATACTCAAAAATGGGATCAGTTTTTTCACTACCTTCAGCAAAGCTCCTGGCATTCCTGTGGTCCTCGTCCAGTCTACCAACCATGTCTGACAGGGCAATCTTTCCAGCTGCTGCCAAAATGCCTGCCTGGCGCATTCCACCACCCAGTGCTTTTCGAGCACGCACTGCTCTCTGAATGAAGTCTTTGGGCCCACCAAGCACGGTGCCCACTGGTGCCCCCAGTCCCTACCGATCACAAACAAGCAAAAACACCTTAAACTTCTGAATTAAAAAATGCTGAATTACAAAAATAATTTGTCCATGAATATGGACTTTCTTGCTGTATTTTTATCAGATTGAGTTCAATTTGCAGGTTACAAACGTAATTTTTCAAAGTGATCTCGGACTAGTGCATCGAAACCAAAACTGAATACTGTGGAAAAAGCTTGTTCGTGTTCATATTTTATAATCAATACATGTAAATGCACGTGTAAAATTCAGTATGGCTTAAAGCTCATGGAAATAAAAAATCCAGAATCTCCTTAAATACCCTTACTTTTACAAGAACCAACAAATGAGCAGGTGTCCCAATACTTTTGGATATTAGGTATTGTTCCTGTTAGGCAGAGAGTACACTGTGCACAACTGGCTGCTGCTTTTCACCAGTGTGAGTTGGTTTATTGGCACTATACAAGTGCAACTTCAATCATTTACTAATAGCTATTATTGGCTCATGTAAAGTCAATTATTAATAAGTGGTGACGTTCCTAAACCATTTAGTAATGTTTATTACTGACGTACCTACTGTTAATAGACCCTCATTATACAGTGTTTCCCAAATTGTGTTTTGTAACACAGACAGAGAGCGAGTTTGCATCCTAACTTCTTTAACTTGTTTTAAGGGACAATGAAGCAATCAGTTACTAATATCTATTCACGCTTTTCATTTGATGCCTTTCAGAATCAGGAAAAGACTCAAAATTATGCAAAAGAGAAGCTCATTTCCAGGAAGATACAAACAAGTCCTGTAATTAAAATGCAAATATCCTCTTTGACACCCACACTGTGGATTACATTAAGTGTGATTGGGTTTACTTCAGCCAGGCAACTCTGCATGTGAGCGATGAAGTGAATAGCAATGCAGAGCTTACTCCTTCTGGAAAGAGAGGCAGGGAGTCTCAAATCCTGAATGGTAGGACATGATTACAGGCCTGCTGCCAGCCATGAGATTTAATGTTGTGTAGAACAAAGGAGCTTGATTACATGGACAGCAGACATGCTTTAACAGGTTATGTCATTTTTCGCTGCCATCGTCATGCAGGTAAATATCCACTGTTTAATAAATCAGAAGTGCACTTAAACCTGATAGTCATTAGGTGTGTGTGTGTGGAACCGTTCCTGGACATAGCAGTTGACTTTTTTTAATTTTTCATAACTTAAACGAGTAGGCAGCGGTGAACAATGATACCTTTGACGTATTTCACAGAAATGCTCATGACTTTTTAGGCATTTTCATCCAGTTGATGGAAGCGTTGTGTTCTTATGAAGGCATTATTACAATACAGGCATTTATGCATTTCATTTCTGAATTACAGTAACAATGCAACTGTCACATCAATCTAATTTGAACATTACAATACAGATGTCTGTTAATTAGCATATACCGTGTAAATTTCGTCCTGTGGCCTGTTTCTTACATGCTGCATAATTTACACACCTTAGCTGTTACAAGGCGTGGTGCTGCGTCTCTAATAGGCTACAATGGGAAATAAAATGGGCCATAAAATAGAACACAGCACACAGCAAATATCACGTAGCACACTCTGAAGGACCTCTGGCTGTTTCTGCTTCAATCTGATTAAAAATAAATGCGGCTGCTACTAAACTAACTCTCCGTTACGGACGACTTTTACCCACCAGGTCCACGAACTGCACTTGAGAACAGTGTTTGTTAGGGCTGCACAATATACAGCTTCAACCACATCCTCACAATGTGTGCATGTGCAACTGTCACACTGCAGGAGGTACAATCTCTTGTGTGACGTAAACGGAGACATTTTTGCTGCTTGATACAAAAGGAATATTTACACTGGTCTCGTTTTCATTACATGTCTTACAGAGGTATTCAGTTTCTTCTACAGTGCCAATTTTATTTCCCAAATAATTTTATATTCCCAAATTCCTTCTAATTTGTGTGAATGTTTGCTTTTGATCATTTCTTGGTGAAAATTCCTGCATCTTTAATATTTCAGTACAAAATCATGCAGCCCCCGTTTTTTTGTTTACCGTTCGTAAAGGTTAGATAGAGAGCGGCCAACCAAATGTTTCGGGGGTACTTTGGTACCGTGGTCACTGTGTAGGCTCCTACCTTAGATAGACAGACACTGGCAGTGTGGCAGTGCTTCAGAATGACAGACGGCTGGACACCCAGAGCCACTGCTGCATTCATCAGCCGAGCACCATCCATATGCACTGCAAGCCCATTCTTATCTGCTAAAGAACGCAGCTAACAGAGAGTTCATGCAATCAATCTACTACGAAACATAATAAAAATACATTGACAACAATACATAGGACTACATAGTACAACACTGCTATGACCTCACATACCAAGCTCAAATAATCATACAACCTACACGACACAAAGTCATCCCGAAGCAACGTCAACATTTGTCATGAACAACAAAATGACCGTCCATTCATTCAATTCTGACTAATATAATAGGACTTTGTAGTAGGTCTCTAACCTCCTGCAGGAATGAGAGGGGGAGAATGCGTCCACCCAGGACATTGTGTGTGTTTTCCACGCACACCAGGCGGGAGCGGGGGTAGTGTTCGTCAGGGTAACCGTGACGAATCTTTGAGTCCAGCTGGTCCAGATCAAACGTCCCATTAGGCATAGTCGTGACTGTGGTGGAGTGTACGCCAGCAAGCTGGGGAAATGCATCAGAACAGGTGCCTTTCATCATCATCCAATATATCGTGATCACACATGGATATAAAAATATAGCATGCATCTGAACATGCATGTTCTTCAGGGTTTGCCTTGTTGGAGCAAATCAATTTGAACTTTCTCAACAGTCGGTTTCATCGTTTAGCTTTGGCACAATTTTTTATGGGCAATTATTGGCAAACTGGTAATAATTCTGATTTGAGAAACTTTGAGAACTGCTTTGAGAACTGCTTAAAGCTGGAAAACACCCAAGACCACACCTCCATGCCTTCAAGCAGAATATTCCAGTTGCTTAATAATCTTGGGGCTTCACTGACTGGCCCCTTATAGAATTCATTTTATCCCAATTTTCCACCCAGTTTCCGCCCAAGTGCCAATTACCCACCCCAGTAGGATTTTAACCAGTCACATACGATCCCAACACTAGAAGTGTGAAAACAAGCACTAAATCTAACATTCAGTTAAACTCTGGAGTTCTAAAAGTCTGACCTTTGGGTTGCTCTTTGCCACTTTACCACCTTCCTCACTGTGGATAAGGGCAGTGTACTCAACTGTCCCCTTCCTGGAATTTCAGAAATTGCTGTGTTGTTAAAATGTTATTGCCCCAACTGTACTGAAGAGTAATTTCAACTCAGATTTTACAACCTGTGTTGGTTATAAACATCCAGGAAACAAGAAATGGCCATTGACAACAATGTAAAAAATGAACAGCCACCAGGCAATATTATATATATATATATATATATATATATATATATATATATATATATATATATATATATATATATATATATATATATCACACACACACACACACAGGGGTTGGACAATGAAACACCTGGTTTTAGACCACAATAATTGATTAGTACTAGGGCCTCCTTTAGTGGCCAATACAGTTCGTCTTTGGAAGGATATTTTTGGGTTACAATCCGGGTTAGAACCCCAACATCCCTTTCAGACAGCTTCCTTTTGCGTCCACAGTTAATCCTGTTGGATGTGGTTGGTCCTTCTTGGTGGTGCTGACATTACCCTGGATACCGTGGCTCTTGATACATCACAAAGACTTGCTGTCTCGGTCACAGATGCGCCAGCAAGACGTGCACCAACAATGTGTCCACTTTTGATCTCTGGTTTGTCCCCCATAATGTTGTGTGCATTGCAATATTTTGAGCAAAACTGTGCTCTTACTTGCTAATTGAACCTTCACACTCTGCTCTTACTGGTTCAATTAATGAAGATTGGCCACCAGGCTGCTCCAATTTAGCCACGAAACCTCCCACAATAAAATGACAGGTGTTTCAGTTTCACTGTCCAACCCCTGTGTGTGTGTGTGTGTGTGTGTGTGTGTGTGTGTGTGTATATATATGGATTTCAAGTGTGTTTTATTCATGAGATCCCAGGATCAGAAACAGAGTATATGCATGTTCTATAGAAACTGATGTTCAGAGCAAATGAATGTTTGAAAACATAGATAGTTCATATCACTATACAGCGGACCTGTGGTTTGGAATGATGGTTAAATTGCAAAAACATTGAAAAAAATGTTAACGTTATTAATAAAAATGTTAAATTAATTAAAAGTCATTTGACAATTAAATATTAATAAAGCATACCTGTGCACTTCCTCCCTGCTCATAGACGTGCAGGTGACAGAGATCACCTACTATCATTTCATCCGCTCTTTCCCTGCAATGCACCATGACTGTGAAAGAGAGATGGAAAGACTGGCGAGATTAAAAGAAAGCATCCTAAATGATATGGCACTACATTAAATTCAGGATCATATTAGATATAATACTAATTTTGAACCATTCAGTGCATTTCCACCAACAAAAACAGGGTCTGGAACCTGAAAAGTTCACTGTTTTACTGATGCTGGGCAGCGCTCTCTGTTTATGATGATCCTCCGTTTAAGACTGAAACAAAGCAAAAACTTTCTTTTAGTTATTTTGGTGGAAAGGCCTCGGGGTGTGAAAACGGGAGAGTATTGAAAGACTCTTGGTTTGGCACAGTAGAGAACACCACCAGCGAGCCACCACACCATGTGGGAGACTGGGGTTCGATTCCCGATCCGGGCAACTATGCTGGGCTACACCAATAAGAGTCCTTGGGCAAGACTCCCAACACTACTCTGACCCTCCTCTGTGATGTGAGAAAAATTGAATGTTGCTCTGGATAAGAAATAAATTGAAATATCAGCATTTCAGCCTTTTAAGAGCACAACACCAAACTCTAAAGCATGTAAAGTGAAGCTTGTACTGACCCTAATCTCTAATGTCCTGAGTTGGCAGAGTTATTTATTTGACTGCAGTCAAACTACTGCACTGAATGGTTACAGGTTTAATCTCTGCCAAACTGCCAAAAGCAAATCAACACATTTAAGGAATGTTTTAGGGTTCAGGTTTTGGAGAACCACACTACCAAACCCAGTCAAAAGCTTACAAATTACATGGGAGTCTCTCGATACTTCTGAGGGCTACAGTAAAGAGAAGATCATTACCTCTGTCCAATTTCTCCCCCCATTCTGTAACCAGTGAAGAATGGAAACTAATTTTAACCTAACCTCTGGGCACCGTTGACATCCATCTTACCTGCAATCAGATTGCTCATGGTCCCTGAAGGGACAAACAAGGCTGCCTCCATGCCAAAAATATCAGCTGCCATCTTCTGCAGTTCTGTAGAAACATACACAGAGGAAACATGAACATCTACGGAACTTCGTGTGCATCTAATAATTCACATGAAGAATCAGTAGGAACCCGAACGGGTTCATTTTGACAGGGTCCTCTGCACGTTACAGGAACGGCAGGAAACATCGGAAAGAAGACCAGGCTTCACACATGCTGTAGGATGAAATTCCTGAAATACTCCAAAGATTAATGCTCCAAGTTTATTAATTCGTTAGTGTACAGATACCCATGACTGGCCAAACATTTCCCCAATTTCAGCAACTCTGGAGTAACTCCTAGTTCCCTTTTTTCCACGGCCAATTTGAGTAAATCGGAAATTCCTAAATCAACTGGAAAAGGGAGACTCAAATCATTTCAACACCTTATTGCTCAAACTGGTTGAGCTCATGACTAGAAAAGGGGACGTTGTACTTTGAGCTTAACCCTTTCAGCCTTTACACCTTGTGTTCTCAGGTGTGTCAGGAATGCCTTGATACACCTGCACAAACGACATACGGACGAAACTGCAGAACCTACTCTTTCTAACCATCGTGATTTTGTTGTAGTGAAGTAATTCATTGTGGAAAATCAAACTTTTATCAAATTTATAACTGTTTTTAGAAGCTCCTGTTATTAAAATCCAAGATAATAAAGCAGTTTGTATTACTGTTCTGGGGTTTCAAGTTCTGGTGACAAGCAGTTTTAGAGATTGGTATGGATACAAGTGGCAACATCTTCCAAAATATTAAGACGGTCTGAATTTTTCCATACATTTTGTCACAGTAATAAGCTACATTATCAAATATCATATATTTTTGATTCTCAACTTATAGACACCAATCTGCAACTTTTTTGTTCAGAAATCTTTTTTTGTTTGTTTGTTTCAAGTCTCTACATTCAAAAATAAGTAAAACAAAATAAAAAAAAATTAAAATAAACGTGCATTTGGCAATTTTTGACAACAACTTGTTCACTTTCATCATGATATGAATCCTCTGATAGTATGGACACATCAAGTAAATACATATTTAAGAAGCCAAAGGCCTTCCATAAAGATATCATCATATCTCATGTAATTACTGTTATAACAAAAAAAGAGGGAATGTCAAAAAACACACAAAAGACACACCACTTGTATAGTGAGGTATCTAAGGGTTAATGATTTAGCTGGTCTACAAGTCAACCAGCATGACCAGAAAGTCCAGACTGGCAAGTAGGGCTGTTTACAGCTTAAGGCTTTAAATCCTACACACCCGAGAGCGCCCTCTGTGGTGATGCAGTGGTACTGCAGGCTGATAATGAAGGGGTCATTACTAACCATCAACTGAGGGGTCTTCTCTGAACACGTCGTCCCCCACCTCGGCCTCCGCCATGGCTCTGCGCATCGCTGGCCCCGGTTTGGTGACCGTGTCGCTGCGGAGGTCCACGGTGTCTGCGGCGCCCCAGGCGGCAGCTCCGCTCCGCTGGTAGTAAAATCGCGCCGGACCTGCGCTGGGGCAGCGGCGGACAGAGCGACCCCTGATCGGGGCAGGACAGCGGCCTGAGCCCCGCAGCAGAGCCCGGACCGACCCAAAGACAGCGCTGCAGGCCATGACTCGCGTGGAGAGAGTTTCCTAGAACTTTGTGTGTCTGTCTTCTGCAATGATGCACCAGAGTCTCAGACATCAGCAGTGTAACATCGATTCATCGATAGGATCAGTTGTGTGGGCCTGGAGGCACCCCTACCCTGCACAGTTTAGCTTTAACATACCCCACCCCCAAAGCCAGATATAAATAAATAAATAAAACACAAATGAGAAAGTAACACTGGGCCAGTCTACAACTTCTGGTTCTTAGTCTAGTGTGTTTCTCAACTCTGGTGCTGGAGGCACCCCTACCCTGCATATTTTATCTTAACACACCCCCAGCTAGATATAGGGGGGCTATTTAATAAAACAAAAATGAGAAAATAACACTGGGTCAGTCTATGCCCCTTAGTTCCCAGTCTACAGTGTTTCTCAACCCTGGTCCTGGAGGCACCCCTACCCCACATATTATAAACCTTAGAAGTGTATTCTGGTCTTTAAACTGGTCAGTCTGTCTCTGGTCACCACTGCAATGAGCTTTACACATTAATTAATGCTTACATATTTCTTGTACCCTGATTTAACATTTCTTATAACTGCCAGTAGAGGGCGCTATGTGATCATCTTTATTTGATGGAGAGCTCAGATGGTTCAGAAAAAGGAGTTTGGTGTCATCTGAAGATAATCCACAATCTATAGAGCTACTCTTTCCCATCAGAGTTTATAATTCTAATGGAGTTCAAACTTCAGTTATGTCTATTTGATGGAGGGTTTTAAGCTGTTAGTTTGATATTGATCTCATATTAACAGATAAACACTTTACACTTCTGTTATTAAAATACATGATATTAATAAAAGGTGTCGCAGCATCACTACGGTCTCATCCACGTGGCACCACCTGCTGGACAAATGCTGCTTCATTTTTAATGGAATAAATACCTGCAATAATGATTTCATATGTCCTGCAGTTTCTCCACGACCTCTATATTTACCCCAACCTTAACCTCAGCAACCTACACCTAACTCCACCCACAACCTTAACCTCAGCAACCTACACCAAACTCCAACCCAACCTTAACCTCAGCAACCTACACCTAACTCCAACCTAACCTTAACCTCAGCAACCTACACCAAACTCCAACCTAACCTTAACCTCAGCAACCTACACCAAACTCCAACCTAACCTTAACCTCACAACCTACACCTAACTCCAACCCAACCTTAACCTCAGCAACCTACACCTAACTCCACCCCCAACCTTAACCTCAGCAACCTACACCAAACTCCAACCTAACCTTAACCTCAGCAACCTACACCAAACTCCAACCTAACCTTAACCTCAGCAACCTGCACCTAACTCCACCCCAACCTTAACCTCAGCAACCTACACCTAACTCCAACCCAACCTTAACCTTAGCAAACTACACCAAACTCCACCCCAACCTTAACCTCAGCAACCTACACCAAACTCCAACCAAACCTTAACCTCAGCAACCTATACTTAACTCCACCCCAACCTTAACCTTAGCAAACTACACCTAACTCCAACCCAATCTTATCCTCGGCAATCTACACCTAACACCATCCTTAACCTTAACATTAACTTCAGCAACCTTCACCTAACCCCAACATTAACCCTAACCTTAACTTCAGCATCCTACCTACACCTAACCCCAACCTTATAACAACTTAGGCAACCTTCACACAACCCCACTTTCTTTTGTACTAAATGTTTGTGTTGACAACAGTCCATTTAGATTCCAGTTTAGACGACCACAGAAATGTCCTTGAGCTAATTTCTCATGTTGTCCTATCATTATGAGGCCATTCCGTCCTCATAATAACACCTTACACACACACACACACACACACACACACACACACACACACACACACACACACACACACACACACAGAGAGAGAGAGAGAGAGAGAGAGAGAGAGAGAGAGAGAGAGAGAGAGAGAGAGAGAGAGAGAGAGAGGATTAGGATTAAGATTTCACCACTACTTTTTAGAAATCCACATTATTGCTTTGGTTAATTATGTAATTAGTAGCACGTGCTTCCACCTTTCCATCACATTTCTAGTTGATTTTATTTTTAGTTTAACATACAACCTAAGCGAAGTCCGATCCTCCTGCAGGTAAATAAGTAACATGTCTTCTTCAGGGAAACTTCAGCAGCACAGTGTTGGTTTAAATGCTGAGTTTTTTTTGTTTTTTGTGGGTTCAATTCCTGGTCTGCTAAGTCAGGCCTCTGAGCAAAGTCCTAAACCCTCATGCATCACGACTTTAATTACACCCTAAGAATGAGGTAACCCTTTATGCTCCAGAGGCGTCATAGCATGGCTCAAAGTGGCTTTCTAAAATAGGTTAATGTTGTAGCGCAAGTTCATTTTTGCTGTTTTTCCCTTTTTGACATCATTTCAATGTGACGTCTTGTTCTGCACATTTTTTGAACGATGAATGGACCAATAGAAATGCTCCAAAATCACTTGAAATAAAATCAATAGAATTTAGAGGCACTGACAGGATGGTAGTGCTTCAGGATGACAGACATATAGACTCACGGTGAGAATGCACTGCTGTTCAGGCCATCAGTTTATAACTACACATGATATAAATATATGGACATGTTTATATACTTTTCATATTATCACGGTTTTGCTACATTTCAGGATGAATGAAATGATGTTTTATGCTTACTTCCACTGAAAGACTTTTTCCCTTCTCCTGTAAACGTCCCATTTTGGAGATACACGGTTGTTGTGTGACAAAGACAGTCTGACACTTTGAAGAACACTTGTCAGGGCAAGTATAATGACCAAAAAAGGTTCTTGACTTGTAATGGAGAAGTTCGCTTTCAGGGAAAAGGGAGGCCAGCTTTTTCTCTGCTGAACTACAGAGACACAAAGAGAGACAGAAGGTGACTGTGCAGAGACGCCTGAAATCATCCATTTGCATGTATTTAACCTCACATACATACAGAAACCTTTCATACCCCATACACCCAAAAGTATTGGGACACCGCTCGCTGTTCTCTTCTTCTGAAATCAAGGGTATTAATAAAGAGTTTTACTGCTTCTGTTGGGGTAACAGTCGAGCGAAGGTTTCTACTAGATTTTGGAGCATTGTTGTGAGGATTTGATTGCATTTAGCAACAAGAGCATTAGTGAGGTCAGGATGTTGGATGATCACCACCCCCACCACACTCCCAACTCCCAAATTGATCCCAGTAGTATTGGATGAATCACCAGCATTCCAATCAGCACAGTTCCACTGCTCTACAGCTCAGTGCTGGTGGGCTTTATACCCCTATAGCTCACACCTGGCACCGGGCATTAGGCATGGTGCCAATGGATTCATGTTAATCTGCTCCAGACAGTGCTTTACTTCTGTGCAGTACTTCTCTACAGGGACTAGACACGCTTTGTGTGTGTGTGTGTGTGTGTGTGTGTGTGTGTGTGTGTGTGTGTGTGTGTGTGTGTGTGTGTGCATTTGCACATCTGTGTCAGCAATGCTTGCAAATTAACATAGCTAAATGAATTCATTAGAAGGTGTGTCTATAAACATCTGATGGTCTATGCATGCACACTGAGATATGCATGAACTACACCATTTGCACTGGGTTTGCCGTTGTAGCTCCCTGTACTGAGGATGAAAACACACACTGCCAGAGCGTCCTGAGAGTAGGAGTTAATTTGTCACATTCTCTTCTGATTACTGGCATTGCTATTATCATGTTGACTTAAGAGAGCCTGATTGCACCTTGAAAGAGAAAGTGGAAGAGAGGTGTTGTCCACCTGCAGGAGTCCTGCAGGAGCTCACGTGTGATATATACACATTTGTTTGGTCTATTTTCAGCCCCAGGGTTTATGGTTATTGGAAAGGCGTCACCCTCGCTCTGTGCTTTTCCGAGAAGGAGTCAATATTTCTTTGTCTCTCCCTCCGTTCACAGCTAATCCAATTTTGTGTCAGAAAAACGGCTCAGCTGAGAGAGGCGCAGCGTATTTCTTAGGCCTGTGCACAGCAGGCCTGTGGACAAACACACATGCACACCACAGGACATGCGGGGAAAAAGTAACACCAGAGGAAGTTTCAACCGTGTTAAAAACAAGGAAATAAAACAAAATCTACCAACTACAGACTGTATGGAACTGAAAGAGAGTAGGTTTGAGAGCACACTGCCATTCGTAACTGGATAGAACGTGAAAAAACAGCACATAGATAGTTTAAAAAAACAGAAAATACCAGAAGAAAGTAATAAGCCAGGACCGGTTTAAGTAATAAAACTTTGAAAAATAAAATGCTGAATCTCATCTGGAATTTTTTAAGTAAATTGATATAACTATCAGAATCTGACATACAAGTCAATCTACTAAACAGGGTTTATCAAGCTCAACCCAACCCCCTTGAAAGCAAACGGATAGGAATTTTTAAAATGAATGCAAAGAAATGATATTCCACTCCCAGAAGGAAGTGTGGGATTGCAATGCTAATGGGATGGAAGATAAAGGTTACCAGCAACAATAAATGATAAAACATTTAGGCTGATATAATCAATATTTATTGATCCACACACACAGAAGTAGTGACTCTCGGTATGGCACTGGGTAAAATGCAACATGCCAAACGTCTCGACATGGAGTTGTGGAGGTTCCTAATGGTGCCTTGTGATAATCCAGGCCATGCAGCTTGAATATTCTCACTCTGGAGATTGTGTGGTAGGGGTGGAGTGTTCAGAGCATGTCCAACTGCATCCTACACATTTTCTATGAAGGATAGGTCTGGTGATGCGACTTGCCACGGCGTAGTAACTGTGAGTACAGTGTGAGCTCTTGAGACAATATCTGGATAAACATCCTGTTGGAATAGCACACCAGAGTGTGAGCTCCGAAAAGGTGGATCTACTGGTTGCAGGACCCGTAACTATTAATGCGTGATGTGTGAAACAAACCGTTGATCCTGGAGCTGATCATAGTGCTTTTAGGATCAAAATTTTCCTTTTATGTTTAAAAAGGCTCCCATGTCGGAATATGAAGAATAACTTAATAAATTAATAAAAAATGTATTCACCTCATATGCTTCTAAACTACTCTGTGAGCTATTTCATCTGCTTCTGTCCTGCATCTTACACTGATATAATAGTGTGATTGTTAATGATGGGTGTATGAAAGGGCCTGTTGTTAGAGCATGCCACTGCATTACTGTAAAATGCAAACGCAGGAACTAAGGATCTCTGCAGAATGAAGACCAGAGCTTTTATGACAGACACACATGCACACGCACGAGGACACACACACACACACACACACACACACACAAACACACAGTGTGGTTTATGCTTATGAAAGGAAAAAAAATAGAAAAAATAACCGTCAATGACCCTATGGCTTATGTAACGCTCCTGGAGAGATCTGATAAAACAAACAGTAGGAGATCGAAAGACATCACTTTGAACTGCAGTCACACAGGCCTTTACTATAACAACCCAGAATCATGTGGTCTATCCGCTTTTACTGGAATACCTGAGGAATCCCATCTACTGCCAGGAATCAGGTCTTGAAGAAGAAAAAGGGAGGGAGGGAGGGAGAGAGAGAGAGAGAGAGAGAGAGAGAGAGAGAGGGAGAGAGAGAGCGAGAGAGAGAGAGAATTGCAGGGATAGATTTAGACCAGGGCAGGTGAAATTAAAGTCGTACTGTTGAACTGGCGCCCTTGGTGGCATACATTTTTCCTAATGGAAAGCAGGAATCCTTCGCTTTAAAACAAACAGATTTGTGTATGGGAGATATCAGCATAAGCACTGACAGTAAATGAATTGCCGCAATATCATTGCACAAAGGTCTATAAGCAAATAAAAAGAGCCGCCTTGCAGCTGTAAACTGCTTAAGTAATAAACGTGGATGTAGAAGTGTGATTGTGTACATATTCCAGAGTCTTTAATCTTTAAAAGGGGTATAATTCATTATGAACTGTAGGTTTGGCTTACTGGGAAAAAGGCTTTTGCATTTTATGCTGCAATTACAATTTCCTTTGAGCAAGCTATTTTGTTTCATGCATTCGAGAGATGAACATGAAATGATATACAATAATTTAGACTTTTATTTCCAGATAATTACACACACACACACACACACACACACACACACACACACACACACACACATACATATATATATATATACATAAACCACACCGTGCATTGTGTGCGTGTGTGGTTTATGTATATATATATATGTATGTGTGTGTGTTAGGGTTAGGTTAGGGTTAAAGTTGGGGTTAGGTGTAGGTAGGATGCTGAAGTTAAAGTTAGGGTTAAAGTTGGGGTTAGGTGTAGGTAGGATGCTGAAGTTAAGGTTAGGGTTAAAGCTGGGGTTAGGTGAAGGTTGCTGAAGTTAATCTTAAGGTTAAGGGTGGTGTTAGATGTTAAGGTTAGATTGGTGTTAGGGGTAGGTTGCTGAGGTAAAGGTTGATCTTCAAGTTGTTTTTTCATTTTTAACAACAAATGCAGTCACCATTGGCAAAACTCAAGGCTCACACTAAAGCCCCTTTCATACATGCATTGTAGCCCAGAACATTCCAGGCAAGAGCTCCATGTGTGAATGCAAATGTCCAAATCAGCTGGACAAGCTTCATCCTGCCAGCACTCTAGTACAAAGTCCAGGTAATGTCTGAGTAATCCCGTGTGTGAACAGAGCAGGTAATTTTCTGGCGAATTCACAGTGAGTCACATTGTGCCCCCTGCATGCATTATTACTTGCCCAACCCCCGTGGAACGTTTCCTGTAGTGAGAATGCATCTGACAGATCATGTGAAAATCTCCAACTCTATGTTATATGTGTGCAATATGTGGAAATATCTGAAATGTAGATAGACACAGATTTAATATTTTGCATCAGTAACTCTCCCCAAGGCGATCTGTCCAGTATGTGTGACTGGGAGCAGATGCACTGAAAGCTCATTTATTCTATCTAAATCATGCTCTTCTGATCCATTTCTTTTCTGGGATAATGTAAAGAAATTGCAGATGTCAGGGAGTCCCTGAGAGTCCTGCATTTTCTGACATGTTCATTCAAGTTAAATAAAAATAGAACTTCTGATCCATCATCTTGTCATCGTGATCTTTTCGTCTTTTCATCTCAAACCCGAGTGTTGTGCATAGCAAAACCAGAGTAGTTACCATTGCCTTTCTAATACGTTTTGGATGATGAACACTCATCATCAAAAAAGGAGTTGCACCCTGAAGGAATCAACTGATTGCAATGCAGACTGTCATGGAGTCCCTTAGAATGGTAGCAAGGCATCAGGTCCATCTTTTGTCTTGATGGAAACAACCAGTGAGTCTGTGTGTGGAGGCATCATGGTCAACACCAAGTGCAACAGTTTTTTGTCACACATCGTACATCCAGAAGGTGTCGTGGTGTGGGTGTGGTTTTGTACAATGCCACCTTTGGTCTTCATTACAGACACTTTGAAAGCCCAAAGATACATTAATGAGGTCCTGCAACCAGTTCACTCTTCCATCAGGACAATGTTCATCCACATACTGCTGCCCTCTCAAGAGCTCGTCCTGAAGACACAGATACTATGCCATGGCAAGCTTCATCAGCAGACCTATCTCTTTTGCTATACACATCATTTGGGTTTGAGATGAAAAGATCGCGATGACAAGAAGATGCATCAAAAGTCCTTTTTTTATTTAATAAACAATGTGTGGGATGCTATTGGACGCACAGACAACATGCCACCCGTACCACACAATCTGCAGGAACTGAGTAAGGATATTCAAGCTGCATGGGATGGATCATCACAGGACCACATCAGGAACCTCTACAACTCCATGCAGAGACGTCTAGCATGTTGCGTTAAACCCGATGCTGCACTGAGAGACAGGACGTCTGTAGGTGTAGCTCAATAAATATTGCTCATATTGATCTAAATGTTTAATAATTCATTGTTCCTGGTCATTTCAATCCTCCTTCCCAAAAGCATTGCAACCCCAGACTTCCTACTGGGTGCAACTAATTGTGCAACTATTTTATATCACCTAGACATTAATAGTCGAACTTGTGGTGTTGAGGTTTAGGACAGTCCTGTGTGTTGATGAAGCATGAAATGTGGCATGTGCTGTGAAAAAAAAAGGAGTGGGTAAATTTTGTGTTTGCTTTGTTGCTGTAAACACTCCACCAAAATAGAGACATTAGATTCTAGACACAGCTTATGATCATTGAACCATGCCCCAACTCACCCCTTCTATGTTTAGCGTCTATGAAAAGTCTCTAAGCGGGAAATGATGTGGCCAGCACTGCAGGACACTCTGCCCATTTTGGGATTTATAATGCTGGTCAGATATAGCAGCTGAATAATATAATCAGCCCAGTCTAATCTGATGCAATCTAATTTGATGCCCTATAACCTGTGTCAGTTTTATTAGATGAATCAAGTTGCAGATAACTACGCTGTCTGATCTATTATCCATAAAACGTGAAGAAACCAGTCCTTGATACAATGCCCAAACACCGGGTATTTCTAGAGTGAGTTAGAAAAATGTATATGGACAAATAAACATTTTACAACTATGTAAAGACGTAGCTTCATTCCTACAGTAAATATTATACATGTACACTAACATAAGGTCTGTGTGCATAGTTTTGGTTGGAAAAATATGCAATGCAATCAGCGCGTAGAATCTTGCAATGGAGAAAAACTCAAAAATGAAGGCAACCCTTTCAAACTGACTTCCAGTAACACCCCCCACCCCACCCCACAACCCTGCATGGCAATGACTGCTTTCATAACAGAGCACTTTTCGACTGTTGTGCAAAAATGCATTAAACAAAGAATGAACTCTTTATCGAACAAACACACAACACACTCTGAGAAGACTGCCTGGAGGCCCATAAACAGAGGAACCTCCACTCTGCATTCTGACCAAATTCACATTCCTAATTAAATCTGGTGCATCTACATTAATAATACTGTGCCTGGCAGTGCTTTCGATGCCCATGATTGTTCACAGCTAGGTGTTATTCAAAGCATCTCCTTTAGTAGACTAACCTAAGAGGCATATGAGCTTTTCCGCATCAGTTCTGGGTCATGTGCAACCTCCAGAGGTACAACCAGAAGAGCCAGCTTAGGCACTGAGCCAGCAGGACAAATGTGCTCATTAGAATACAATGTGAAGACAGAGTGCCAAAAGACACACCCACCTCTCCACTCCCCTTCCCACCATCATGCCTCTTACTGGAAACCTGGGCAGCTGTTCTCTTCACTTTCACAGCCCAGCCTGACACCTCCTGTAGGCTTTTATTAGAGTCAGCCTGACAAAGCTGGCCACTGTAAACACAGCCAGTAAAGGCCTGGAAACCTCCACTCTTGCTTGCATGACCTCACAGCATCAGGAGGGCTGGCCTGCCTGTGTGGTTGTAAATGTGAGTGCATTACTTAAAACTATTTAAATGTGACACCAGAGAGTCCAGACACATTACAACGTTCTGCTGACAAATGATCTGTGACGTTATTGTCTATTTAGAGTAAGGTTGTTAAGTATGTGTATGTCTCTCTCTCTCTCTCTCTCTCTCTCTCTCTCTCTCTGTGTGTGTGTGTGTGTGTGTGTGTGTGTGTGTGTGTGTGTGTGTGTGTGTGTGTGTGTGTGTTTGTGTGTCTGCAGTCAGTCTGCAGTCAGTCCTTTCCCCCCCCACATTCTCTTTATTGTTCCCAGCAGGAAGTCAAACTCCAAGGACAATGGCAGAGCAAACTGACTGTGCCAGCAGGGCTGCTCACAGCAGTGTCTGAACAATGATAAACTTGAACCACATAATTCCTGTATCCGTATGCAAAGATTTCTGTTGTAATGTGTTTATGGAATGCTTCATCTCCATCTCTCATTGTTGGACATATGAATGACAGGTTCTGATCAGGAAGCAGCCTGCTTCTACAAACCCAAAAACATTCCACTCGTGAGCAGGTGAAGTTAAGTAAACAAGGAAAAGTATGCATTAATCAAGCATGACAACAGTTTGACCACATACTGATTACATCTGCACTGATCTTCTCACAGCATGCTTCACTTCACACAGTGAAGGAGACATTGCCACACAACAGCCGGTCTCTGTCTCAGGGTATGGAATCGGTAGGGTTAATGAGACACGTCTACCTTTGCGTTCATGAACAGAGTGTCGGGGAAACATGGACCATTAATAGATAGAGCATTTAGAATGGATTGTTCTCACACTCTCAACATTCCAGCCAGTCCTGAAACCGGATTTAGTGCAACACTTATATCTTCAAGTACGATTTGCTGTTTTCATTTCCTTGTTTTTCTTGATTGACACACAGGCAGCACGTGTTTAAATGCCTTCAGCTATGAACACAAACAGCAGTTTTGAGGCACGTTACACACTGACATGCCTATCCCAATGTCATGGGATTGCAGTATGTAAATTGATAATGAAGCCCTTTTACCTCAAAGGATGGCTTGGGAATGTGTGAGGGGGAACACTGGCCAGCATGCTCATGAGTCTTCAATGTTCCTAAATTCAGTCACGTAACTCCTCTGCTGGGTTCCCTTCACTGGCTCCCTGTAGCTGAACATCAGATTCAAACCCTTGATGCTGACCTACAAAGCCAAAAACGGACCAGGCCCTTCATACATGATGGCAATGGTCAAAACTCGAGCTGTACCAAGAGCCCTTCGAGCTTCAAGTACAGCATGGCTTGACCCACCATCCCTCAGAATGCAAGGAAAACATGCATCCAGACTCTTTTCTGTTCTGGCACCAAAATGGTGGAACTTCCCCTGGGAGTCCGAACAGCTGAGTCCCTCACTGTCTTCAAAGGCAGACTGAAGACTCATCTGTTTCAGGAGTATTTAACTCCATAAAGACATTTGTTTCAACAGGATCTAAGCGTGAGGAACCTCTAGATTCCAACCTCGTCTACTAGCTAAGGATATTCTGAGTGAACAGCAAAGCACTTTTGTAAGTCGCTCTGGAAAAGGGCGTCTGCTAAATGCCGCAAATGTACATGTAAATGAGTGAGTGCCATGGATGGAGCATTCCATATCACAGGGTAATAAACATTCCTCTTAGAAGACATTACCATCCATAATGGACAGCGCAGTGGTTACCCATGGGAGCTTACTGATTGTGACCAGCAGCGTTTGGATAGAATTGTCTGTCCGAACAGCCAAGCAACTCTGGCAGAAATCAAATCTACATTCAATGCATGAGACTCCATGTGCATTTCCCTCCAGTCAGGGCAGCTCATGAGATACAGGAGGTTGTGAAGTTAATAACTAGATCCTAGAAGACTGGAAACACATTATGTAGGACTAATTGGTTCAGGCAACCCAGAATGGGTTCTAGGACGTATTCCTGGTATACATGTGACACTGTGGATCGTGAAATGTTAAGATGAGTTTACACACTGCCGTCCCATTAATTTTGGCTTGTCAGTAAAATGTAAATAAGGGTGGACTTTGGTAAAGTGTGACAATGAGTAAACTTAAACCTGATCCTCAGTGTCTTCACATGTTTGTCTTGAGTAAAACGTATTGTTAGACAAGTAATATGGGTTTATTGTAAATTGCAAACCCCAATTAAGGTGATTGCTCCTTCCAAAATCGTGCTTGATGTCCTTTGTCCACATATTGCATAAATAAAGTTATTTTAGACTGTTTTTTATTTAAGTTTACTCTATTAAATATATTTCTGCAGTCAACACAATAACCAGATGCATGCTAGCTAGCAAAACAAATTGTCCCTCGGACAAGGTCAACCCTAACCTGACCAATTACCTAATGGGGGCACAGTAGTAGTCCATCAAATATGGTCAGATCAGGCCAAACGATGGAGTATGCAGCCTAGACTAGTTAAACTATTATGTTTAGTCAGCATTATCTTGTCAAATGTACATGTCTTGTATTTTTTAGGCTGAGCTGACAAACCCTTTTCTGCAGTCTGCTCATGCACACTTTCAATTCTCACTTCTTGCATTTTGTCTTCTTTCTCATGTATTTCCTCCAGAATTATCTCCTGGCTAGAAACACGCCTGTCTCTTCTTTTTATCCATTTCATCTCTTCCTTGATTCACTTGTTTTCTCAGTTTGTTAACCTCCCTGTGTAATTTATCCTCAGTGGACCCTCATTAATCCCCCCCCCCTTTTTATCTTCTTCTCCCTCTGTATTGCACCCCCAGTGCTGTGTGGAAAGTCACATGGTTTCCCTGAAGTGGAGCACCATAAAGCATAGAGCGAGGGGGGGGGGGGGGGGGTGCTGCTTTGCTTTCAGGCCCAACACTAGTAGGCTTCTCCATTGGTTCCCATGCTGCAGCACAAAATAGAGGGTCCTTGTTGTATTTATGCTGAGTCGTGCAGAACATTTCATAAATGTCATGCTAAATAGAATTCTGCAGCCCAAACAGTAGCATGTAAGACGGGAAGCCACACTCAGCGTTTTGGGAGCGCATTTAGTAACAGGTTCTGTGCAGAATTAAACAAGTAAAAGATGATGGTTCTTCAGTGGTTCTTAACCAGGACAAAAATGCACTGAAGGTAGCTTTTCGGGTTCTTCAAGATGTACCAAAATGATTTTTCACAGAACTAAAAAAGCTCCGTTTATGGAATCCTTCCAAATCCCTTTCAGCACCTTTATTTTTAAGAGTGTAACATATCAGATATTGGGGAGGGTAGTTGTTGGGAAGAGCTCTTATGTGCTTACAGGAAATATATTTTATTTTTATGATCTCTTATCTAATATCATGCAGCCACTCAACAAACCTGGAGAGCTAAAAACCAGACTAATCTCTCTTTCTGTTCAGATGCTTCAAATCTCACGTTCTTGTCTTGATGGAGAAGACCATGCAACCTTGAATTTTATACAAATATAATACGGAATGTTTTCTCCAAACGATAGAGATCTACGGTTTCCGTGTTCTTTTCATTTGGGATAAACAGCATCATGTCAATGAAATCACTGCCATATCAAATAAACAGTTACACCCAGAACCAGAAGCCAGATAATGTACAGTCTTAAAGGATATTGCTCAGTTACGCAACATTCAAAATATTTTATTTCGCAGAACACAAGTTTATTATAGTATCAGGAAAAGGTGAAGTTGCTGGAGGCAGCTGAAGTGTTTGCTCTCTGCGTGCGTGCCTAACGTTTCTGTAGTGTCATCTATCAGAAGCTCATATGGTATATTTCATAAAACAGTGCTTCGTAATCCGTTCTTGCCAGCATGGTAGTGATGGTTTATATAATATAGCATCACACAAAAGTCTGTGGAAAAGCTGGGAATTATCAAAAATATTGCCACAGCTGTGTGCAGTTTGAAGGAAGGAGGCTGGGAAAACAAGCAAATGGCTAAAGCACTGTGTGTACACACAGATATGCTGACCTCTGCCCTGTTCTGTGGATAAGTACTGTTAGTCCGCTTACTATGTTTTAGGTTGTCGATGGTTTTGGGAGGATCGTTTTTTATAAATTAAGAAATCAAAAGGCTGGTTTTCTGCAGCACGAATAGTGCAACTGAGGCAAGTTACACAGTAATCGTGCAACTGATTTCAGTATCTTGCCTAAACCCCCCCCCCCCCCCCCCCCACACACACACACACACACCCCAAACCAACACAGCCGAATGCAAAAGATATTGGGCATGATGAGGCAGAGTCTCATGTGGTGGTGCACTGTTCAACTGTGCAGGGACAGCTCCAAAAGTATGAGCTTACCGGAAGGGTTAACAGACGAAACTGTTGATGTGGTGGAATAAAGACATCCCGAGCAGAGAAGGAAGTCACACACCATCACTGTAATTACAATTTCCGAGTGAACGGATATGTTTATTGGGGAAAACTATAAAACTGAAAGGAGGCAAACCGGTTCCGTATGGCATCCTGAAGCACATTTATCCACAGATGTTGCAGCTTGGCCTATAGATCCTGCATGCTTGAAAGTTGCTGCAGCTGGTGTCCTCAGTTAGTCCCATAAATCTAAAGAGATCAATCTGGTGATTTGGCGGAGCAAGAAAATGTTGAAGTCTGGTGGACGTATTCCTGGAAACTGCTTTCTGTGTGTGGGGGAGCATTATCCTGCTGGAATCTCTACCATTAGAGGAAACATGGCTGCAGGATGTTCCTCATATCACTATTAAAGGTGACAGCTACAGCTGGGCCAGTCTGTCAGTCCACAGTGAAGGACGAATTGGAGCGCTCACCACAGGACTCCATACTCAAACCCAAACGTGTTGTTGGATTCCTAACAGAATCTGGATTCATTGCTTTCTTATACAGTTTGACAAAACGACCATCCTGCTCCTCTCAGTCCAATAATTCATCCCGCTTAAAGTCGGTCAACTATTTAATTTGATGCTATGACCACCCACATGTAGACACAATGGACACAATTACACATTACTGTAAATTATAAGCAGGTGGACAAGACTGGGAAACGTATACCAACAGTGACGTAGTGTAAAGCAAAGAAATGAACAAAGACTAACCTACCTAACCAGGACTAATCCATCCATCCATCCATCCATCCATCCATCCATCCATTTTCCTCTGCTTAACCGGGGCCGGGTCGCGGGGGCAGCAGTCTAAGCAGGGATGCCCCGACCTCCCTCTCCCCTGACACCTCAGCCAGCTCCCCAGGAGGGACCCCGAGGCGTTCCCAGGCCAGCCGAGAGACATAGTCCCTCCAGCGTGTTCCTGGGTCTACCCCGCGGCCTCCTCCCGGTGGGATGTGCCTGGAACACCTGCCCAGGGAGAAGCCCAGGGGGCATCCGAAACAGCCACCTCAACTGGTTCCTCTCCAGGACTAATCCTGACCCCAAATACATCCGGTGGCGCCCGACCCTAAACCAAGCTACTACAATGTGCGTGTACGTACGGGTGCCTTGTCTGTGCACACATGGACAGTTTTTCTCCTCCGCTGTGGAAGAGAGAGAAAATAGATGAGAGAGAGAGAGCAAGAAAACAAGCAGACACTGGTTAGATAACTTAAGTTTAAAACGTAGAAACTCGACACCTGATTGGTGCTCTGGGGAATTCTCCATCAGTAAAACACAGCACCTGTAGCAAGTAGAGAGAATGAAAGAGGGAAAGAAAAACAAAAACAAAAAAAAACCAGAAACATGTAACAGGAATGTCTAGAAGTTACAACGAGTCACCAAGAGGTTCACAACCCAAAAGTATCCCCTGAGGGTCTTTTCATAAGGCAGCAGGATAAGCACCCTCATGTGCCATGTCTAATCAGACGATCTGACTGCTGGAATATAACTATGTTCTGCAGCAATTCTGTTCGTTTTTTTTTCTTTTCTTTTGTCATCAAGCATACATAGCTGGTCCAGTTATGTGTGCATGTTAATTCTGCTCCCTGGAAACTTGAGTTCGGAACTGTTTTAAGTAGAATATCACATTAAGAGAGTATTACACACTAAATACGTTAACTCTGCCTGTAAGCTCTTGAAACGCTTCCAGAATGTGTAATGGAATCATCTGTGAATTTTAAGATGCTCCACAGTCGAGCCGAAGGATTTAACCACGGTTTTTCATAAAAAGGCTGATGAAGGTGTTGGTAGTGGAACTTTGGTAGACTCTTTCCAACTACACCAACCTATGATGGCAGACGTAGTGTCAGTCTGGCAGATACTGATGCTGTGTGGAGGAATGTGGCTGAAAGCACCTCTGGTTCCTGGAATGCTTCTGGCTTTATCTGCAGTGGCTTTAATGGAATTACCTCAGCCTAGGCCCACAAAGAGGGATTCCTGGAACTCCAGGAGGGTTTTTGTTATGACAGGCTCAGTGAGTTAACTTGAGTATATAAAGCTGACTGTAATACTCAGTCTTATGGTACTTAGGCATGCAAACATATAGAGGTTTAGTTGCGAAGTAAGTAATGGCAAACCTGCCCCTCCTTAAGTCTTGAATCATATTCAAAGGGTCTGACATTTCAGCCATCGAAAAGATTAGAATGTGAAATTTCCAAAAGTCCAAAGACTATGTCGGGACAAGCAAGATGTTAAGAGAACATCCCAAATGTATCTACTTCTAAATAGGAGGGTATTTGTAAGATTTTATTGCAGTTATGTAATCACGCTGGAAAAAAAAAGCATGTATCTTGGCAAGTGAAAGTATCAAGTCAATTATGAGATTTTTCTGAGGGTATTAAAAGATTATTTAACTTGTCTGGTTATTAAGCCTTTAGATGTTTAAATGTTTCTTTTACTTTTTTATTCGTTCTAAGTGATCATTCAGCATCCTGACCTGACTAATGCTCTTAGTGAATGAATGCAATCAGATCCTGTGGAGACATTTACTCCAACAAAAGCAGGATAAACTCTTTTTTAAGACCTTTGTTTTTGAATGAAACTGTGAATGTGTCCCAATACTTTTGGGCAATATTTATTGAGCCACACATACAGAAATAACGTTCCTCGGTTTGATGTTGGGTATAATGCATACCAGACATCTGGGAATGCACTTCTAGAAGTTCCTAATGTCCTGTTATAATCCATCACATGCAGTTTGAATAGGTCCTGCAGATTTTGTGGTAGGGCTGAAACGTTGATAGGGCATCCATAGGTCTCCTGCACATTTTAAATCAGGGAAAGGTCCAGAGATGTGAATGGCCATGGTGTAGTATCTGTGTCTTCGAGGCAAGCTTTCGGGAGGGCTGCAGTATGCAGACAAGCATTGTCCTGTTTGAGTAGTGCACTGGAATGTGGTCCAGTGGTCCAGTGGTCCAGGTTGCAGGACCTCATTAACATAACATTGGGCTGTCAGAGTGCTTGTATTGAAGATGATCTGGCATCATACTGGTGCATGCCTTCTGGACGTATGCTGCGTGCCAACGAACAGTTGATCTTGGCACTGACCATGGTGCCTCCACAAACAAATTCGTTGTTCTTCTCCAAGCCAAAATGGGGCTTGTCACTAAAGATGACCCAGTGGCATTTTAAGACTCCATGACAGTCTGGCACGACACCATTTCAGTTCATTGCAATCATTTAACTCTTTCTGGATGCATCTATTTTTATTATGTCATATGATGATATTTGTTGATAACGATGTGTATGGATAGGATCTCGGGCGTGAATGGACTTCTTTACCACATCCCATAATTACTCAAAACAAGAAAAACCTCTGTTAACTTCATGGCACCAGACACAACGCTTCACCTGGACTCCTGAGCTTGCTAACTGAACTCTAATGGACTAGTAACATGTGGCATGGTCCAGTGAGTCCCTTGTTGTCAGTAAGGCATTGTACTGGCTGGTGGTTGGTTACATGTTGGTGTGAGGTGTATTCTCATGGCATGGGTGGGATTCACTGATCCACATAACATATCAGTGGCCGGTGCCCTAGGTTACACTGTTTGGTGACCATTTGCAGCTCTTCACGGACTTCATTCCTGCCCACGATGGGATATTTTAGCAGGATATTGCAACATGCCATTGGGCCAAGTTGTACAGAACTGGGTTCAAGAGCATTCTGCAGAGTTCCAACAGCATGATCACCTGATATAAGCCAAATCAAACATTTATGGGATGTGATGGAGAGGTCCAATCGTACTTGAGATCCTGCACGTATTCATACCACAGAGCTGTGGGTGGATGTCCAGAAAGGATGATTCAACATTCTTCTAGATGTCTTCCATCTTGCACTTTGGCAGGTTAGAGGGGATTGTACAAAACACTGGTTCCTGTCCCAGGACTTGGCATATCAAAGTATAGTGTGCTCTTCCCTTAATGGGAAATGTTTTGAACGCAGCACAGCTTCAGTTTTTTCCCTACAGGCTAGAGCTGGTTTACAAGGAGTTAACAGAGAGAAGTGCTAACAACTCTTTTCCATAGCTTTCCATTTGCCTGAGGGAGGAATTCACCATAGTTTTGCATTGCAGGGAAGCCATGAGTCATGCTTCTCGGCCAGTTATTTGGCATTGAGCTGAGCTGGAGGCTTTTCCTCTGACCATTTCTCATTCTCAGCAGATCTACCTCAGCCAGTGGAAGAGAAATAAAGTTGCTATGGGGACTACTTTTATTTGTATTTATTGCCTCTCTTTCAAATTCAGAACCTTTCTGTTTAGGCCCAACAGACAGTTTGATAAACAGTGAGCATCAAGAATGCGTCACGGTCAGCCAGCGTGGAAGCAGTAAATTGCGTGCTCTAGAAACTGAACCCAAATTCCAGAACTGTTAATCAAACAAACTGAAAATTCAACTGTTCACATTCTGCTGGAGAACCTTTTACTTCTAGCTGATCTTCTGGGAAGTGTAACATCAGTGATTGACAGTAAAACAGTTTGGTTGGTCATTTACGGTGTTCTGAGACCCTCATCATTTCTCCCATTTCTCATCTGTTGCAAAAGGTACGTCTTCTAAACTTTGTCTCTACTTGAAGTAAAATGAGCAAGAAACCACATCAGAAGGGTGTCATTCAGATGATAGTCTAAACCAGATTTCCTAATATGACAAGATGCATTAGTAAGAAAGTTATATGGAAACTTCCTTCTTGGTGAATCATATTTCCACTAAAGAGCATTAAAAGTTCCACCATTTCATTTTCTAGAATTGGACCTGCCATAGGATTAAGCTGTTGGCTGCCCTAAGAGATGACTATTCTACCTGCTGTGTTGTTGTGTGATCATGAAAAACTGCTTCTATGATAAGCAGTGGGGGGAATTTTAGCATTGCTATGCATTAAATTACGCACTCTTGGATTTCTCTTTTAGGACCCATGATCTGCCGGCATGATCTGTAGGCAGTTATATGCCATTTGTAGGCTTCATTACTCAGGATCAGAGTAACCTACAGGCATGATCTAAACAACATCTAAACAAACTGCAAGACTAACCCTGTCTAAGTAAGGAAGCAAATAATCCATCTTTTTAAATTAATTTGTTTCCAACTGAATTAAATCCACAGAATGTCTAAGATGTAAGTGTTTCTTAGTCCTTATTATCAAAAAACATAAAGAGTTTTATGCACCAGTAATTTTTTAAAACCAAAACACTCAAATGAAAATAACGATATGTGTCTCCTATAAATGCTGTTCAATTTTCATGGATTACACAAACATACAGCATACAAAATGAACACAGGGTTCTAAATGTTAAAATGGAACATCCTCATCAGAAGATCCAAGAGAAGATTTTTGGTCAGCCCTCTAGGAAGGTGTACAGTGACCCAGTGCCAGGCATACAGCCTTGCCTGAAGTTAGTAATCAAGCTCTACAGGACATATCTTGCTCAAAGCACTTTGTGGTTAAAGGGAGAAGGGTTTCCTGACAGAGTGCGTGAGTCATCTTCCCAGTGTCTGCAAGCAATTCCTTGAATGGCTGAGTTGGGCAATGACTGGTTAGGACATCTCCTTACATAAATGCATTTTTCTTCTTTAATATAATTACGTACAATAGACACATGCACGCATTCACACATGCATACACACACACACGCGCACACACGCACATACGCACACACACACACACACACACACACACACACACACACAGACACACACACACACACACACACACACACACACACACACACGCAAAGCAAAGAAAGGCAACATTGGCCTACTTTCTCTCTCTAAATAGCCAAAATTTAGGTTTTAAGACCATAGTTTTATAAATGTTTAGTAGAACAATCTTAATGTTTATTAGATTGATTTAGTCCACTGATATTTAGGGCCCCATCCACACAAACACAGGCATTGTTAAAAACAAAGGGTTTTGAGTTCGTTTTGGCCTCCCATCCACGCTTTTTGTGTTTTTATGATTGAAATGGAACTTTCTGGAAACCCTCTCCTTTTTGGAAACTTGTGTAGATGGGGAAAACAGGGCTTTATGAAAAAGCTGACATCACAAAGCATGTCTGTTCCTGGCTGAATATCAAAATCTCCCTATATAGTAAACTAAATAATACATAAAACATATCTATATGCAGATAGTACAGATTCCCACATATGAATAAGTGTAAATACTGTTCTATTACAAATATATGATGCCCTATAGATCTTTATATATCTTTCTTTACTAAATACTATTACCCTATACAGTGCTAGGATGCTTGTTCGTTTATTTTTAAGTCTGTGTGGGCATTTTCAAAAAGGAAATGATAATATCAGCTTATACATTTGTCATATACATGTGGACAAATCCTTAGATTTGGCTAATTTTTCTGTTGCTTTAGATCTCAAATTGGATTTGAAGGACTGTGGACAGTTTAATTTTCTATAATCCATATGTTCATTCACTCATTCACACTCTTGTTGTGGCAATTCAGTGCAACCCGTGTGCAGAAGATGACTGTCTGAACTGTCATCACATGTCTCTTGAAGAACCTGCAGGGTATTTTGAATGTTTATCCAACTGCAGGTCTCTTAATTGACACACTTTGCTCAGGGCTCACACAAGAGCTAATACAACTGATATGTTCATTTTTAGTTCCTACTTCTCTTGGTGGAGTCTTGAGTTTAGTTTTTGAGGAAAATCTTAAGGTACTTCAAGGAACCTTCAGTAAAAGGACAAACGTTTCTTGAAAGGTTCCTTGAAGCACCTTAAGAGGTTGCTCCACAGTTTCAAACCTCCAAAAGGTCCTCAAAGATGTAGTTTAGGCATTCGACATAGCAGCTATGGATTTTTGCTTCAGGACTAAAAACAAGGATGCTGTTTTGGCCTTGAGAATCAATATTTGCCATCCAATGAGCTTTGAAGAATTGCATCTGAGCAGTTGAGGTTCTATGCTTTGGATCTCCACGTACCAGTCCATCTCCTTTCATCATTCTTATGCAGGTTATGAAAGTCTGCAGGCTATTACATGTAAGCTGCACCTTCGGTTATTGAGATTGGCCAGTGCTTCAAATGAATCCTTTGATATCACACTGGTGTGTTCTTCTCCTGTTGGCGTGTCTGGGACAGAATTCTGGATAGTGCTCTTGATCTGTTTAATCATTTTTCTTCATAGTTGAATATATTCCTCAGCCATCCATTACTGTGGTTTTCTGTGGACTGCCAGGTCATTTGGCTTTCTTGCTTCATAGAAATGTACCATGCAGCTGATATAATACACAACATTTGGGCTATGTTTCTGATTTATTCTGATTTAGCAATGTAATGATAGTGTACTTTACTGGCATTGACACTTTTTTGGTCCCCATTCTGGCAACAGTAACGGGCTCCAGATGCAAATGCCGCATCTAAATTCAACACTAGAATTTTTGTTTGTTAGCTCTCTAGTGCATGACCACAGGTTCAACAGCACAAAGTTGGCCAAGGAACATTAGCCTTCGCTAATTTTCAATTATTCAGTTGATCAGTAGTATTGTTCAGTACTGATCTCTTAATATGTAAGAACCCTGTTTAACATGCGGCGTTTTACAAAAGTATTCAACTCAAAAACCACCACACACTCCATCAGATCAGTGGTCATATTTAATTTTATATCAGAAGACTGGCTCTTTAAATCCACCCTTTAAGCCACGATAGATAGATAGATAGATAGATAGATAGATAGATAGATAGATAGATAGATAGATAGATAGATAGACAGATAGATAGATAGATAGATAGATAGATAGATAGATAGATAGATAGATAGATAGATAGGCAGACATACAGACAGACAGACAGACAGACAGACAGACAGACAGATAGACAGATAGATAGATAGATAGATAGATAGATAGATAGATAGATAGATAGATAGATAGATAGATAGATAGATAGATAGATAGATCCGGTGTGTATGGGAAGCAGTGTGTGTCCATGATGTGTTTTTCCAGTGTGCCTCGCTAGGAGAGTCAGAAACCCGACCAAATTAGATTTGCATTTGGAAAGAGCCAGAGTAGCTGGAAGCTCACCAAATATTGTGATCAGAGGAGAGCGATTGACAGGCTGAATATTGAACGCCAGTATGACTGTGTGGACACTCCCAAACAATGTAGAAACGTATCCCCACATGCTTTTAATGCATTAAAAAACCAATGGTACTCTGAAGAGGTTTAATACTAAATACAGAATTTAGTTTTGGGATTTGGGATTTTTTAATAATAAAATCTGATTTTACTTCTACTTACTGATTTTACTTACTAATTTAAACATTTTAACTGGAACAAATGGTATCATCTTTAATCCGTGTATGACTTTTAAGCTGGTTGTATTCTTTTACTGTACAAACCCTTTAATTTAAAAGATGAATGTGAAGATTAAAATGTATTATTAAAAAAATACAAATACTGCTCTTCACATGCACTTTTTAAATGTTGTTCAGCTAGAAGTGCCTGATGTGTATAACTACTAACTGACAGACCCTCCATATTGCACATTTCTGAATTTTAAGAGTTGGGTATGGGCGTAGATGTCATTTAGATGTAATCACACTGACATTATGATTTAGCATCTGGAAAACAGTCCCATCGAACTTTCAAACAGTTCTAGCAGCCCTTTGCCCTCAGAGTAAACATGTACCCTCATTCCTGATGATTGTGGCCCAATCCTGTGGTGAGCTGTGACCCCTCACTCAATTTCAACAGCTCAATGCAAAGCTGGAACTCTGCAGATGAAGCAACCAGAAAGAAAACAACCAGTAATACACAGCACTTACTGAAAATGGGATCACAACTGTGGACAACGTTTGGCCACATGGGCAGGGGACAGCCATATGACACTGATAGGGAAATGAAAGAAAAACATTCACATAGAAAACAAATGACTGTAAATAGTATTAAAACGAAAACATCTAACTCGGTTTAAACACTTGTTTTCAGTGTAACCAGTTACAGAGGTGGCAGAATTACACAATAAAAGTATAAATACTCCAGTTTATAAGTATTTTAGGAAAAGTTGACGTATGCTTTACATTTTTTACTCAAGTAAAAATATAAAAGTACACATTCCTAAATATCCTAAAGTACTTTTTAATTCCATTATTACTGATGGATATTGACAAGCACTGTGTGTAAATGAGGGTTTATCACATTTTCTATGGACGTGATTAATTCTATAGTCTATTCTTCCCTCGTTCAACATTTCATTGTTGTGATATTTCTTTTTTTTTCCATTTTAGAATCTCAGTCATATCAAATCAAAGTGTTTTAAACTATATAAACTATATAACCATATAAAATATAAAATCTGAACTCAACCGCTCTTCTCCTTTTTCACATTTTAAATTCCATTTCCATTTAATGCCACGTATTAACTCTTAGAACCTCTTAGCGGGCCGCACTTTGCAGGCAGTCAAATGTTATTTTCCCTGCCTCATAACTCAGGATCAGAGTCACTTGCAGACATGATGCATAAATCATAACAAACCACAAGATTTACCCTCTATAATCACAGTCTCATCATTGTGTGACAAATGATCAGCGGTAATCCAGCTTGGAAAACCATCAAGGTCACAAATTTCTTAACTCTTAAATTAGAGTAACCTAGGATCTCCTGAAAATAACCATACCTGGAATGTGTGACTGTCTCCTATAAATACTTTTCTCTTTTTTGGCAAATAATACACAAATTCCCACAAAATTAGCTTCGGGTTCTAATGGTTAAGAGACCTTTAGTGGAGGTAAAGGTACAGATACACTCAACTACACCTCTAATACACTTTTCTTTAACAGGTCAGATGTGGACAGTGATCCAGACTGTATAAAGGCAGAGTTTGACGGATGGGGGAGGAGTGCGAGCCTGCTAAACCGAATCAAAGAGAAGCTTTCATAGATTCAGATTGACTCTAATTAGCCAGTGTGATTAACTGCCTAATTAGAAACTGCGTGATTAGAAAAAAACACTTAGAACATTAAAGCAATGAGTCTGTTTAGAAAACACGGTGAGTAAAAAGTGGAGAAACACTCAAGTGAAGTACAGATAAGTCGGGAATCAATTTTGTGCCTCAACTGCAGTTATCATATACTGTAGTTCTTATCATATCGCACTATGTCTTGATCTTTACACAGGCACTGTATGTTCACCTGATGTTTGACCCCCTACCTACAGTGTAATTCCTGGAAAAGCACCTTTTCCCCACTGAAAGTATGTAACTAGAGATAAATAATGCATTGATCGCTATCTCTGCATCCTAACTGTTTATCGTAAGTGTGAGAGTAATCGTGAACTCCACGTTTCTGCCATGCCTGGCCTGGAACCAATCCAATGTAGGCTTTCCAAATATATACATATTTCTGCCTCCCTTTGATTATTAACTGCGACTGGGCTGAAATTCCATGGTGCTGGTGATGATGTGGAGGGGGTTTAGTAGTGACGCATGGTTTGCGCACATGGAGGCCGAGGGTAGCGTGTGAGGACACATCTGTTCCTGAAGGTGACTCAGACCCTTCTCTGTTTTCTCCCATAGCCTTTCAAAGTCCGCTGAGAGTTCACTCGGGCCTGTACTCTCACTCACGTACCAACACACTCCAAAATCCTCAAAGAGAAGATACTAGAGTGAAAATATTCCTGCTTTTCCACCTGTTGGAGTTTCCTTTTATCTGAAGTCTTTAGACCGTCGCTTTGACTGACATAATTATTAATCTCACTGCCTAATTCAGGGGTATTGTTGGTTTATGTAACTAGGTCAGCGCAAGCCATTAGTACGTTGTGAGTCTGATCAAATCCAAACGAAATCAGAGGATTCGCTGCACTGCTGTGCGAATAAATGCTTGGGTTCGTTCCATTTCCTACTGTAGCGGTTTACCCTATAGTTGCTCTGTGGCTTTAGATAGGATCTGTACTCCACTCTGCTATGCTGTGAAATGACTCTGACTCTGCATTTTAGGGTGACATGCGAGTGCTGGCTCACATGTGAGAGTGAGTCACATACAGTCTGTACAGTCAGTATTGTGGCCCCCCCTCCCCATGCCCTCTGCATGGCCTTGGACGTGTCCTTACTTCACCCCTGAACTGTAGTCGCAAAGCAAATTGAAGCCTCACCGAAGTGGTTTAGACAGGTCAGTGTGCTGCCTTTACGGTCACAGCGCTGTAGCTTATTTTCAGAGGTCCTGGAGGGTGAAGGAAAAACAGACTCAGGATAGTCTGACTAAGCTGACTAAGTCGACGTGCCGTGTTTGCATGGGACTGAGGCATTCACGGGGCCTTAAAATAGTATAACAGCAAAATGTCAGCATGCAATAATAACCTAAATGTCAGTTACAGCTAAAACGTACCAAAGGCATCAGAAACAGACATGTAATGCCTCCCTAATTGTGTGACGTTATTCTTCCATGTGACATTTCTTTCAACATCTTCATCTTAATAAGTACCTTCAGGTTTGATTTTCCGGCGCCTGCATCTGATAAGAGTTTACCCCACAAAGTGCTGCATAAACTCGGTTATGACATGCTATAATGTTTAATTCTTTCCAGACTTTCAGTGAAATGTCAGTGACGTAACATTTTCTGTGTGCCCTAACTGAACGCACGGTCGTTTTCATGGCTGTGTTTCCGAGCTGGATGTTGCATGCCTCATACTGGTCTGTTTTGAATTCGTGCACCTTCACAGGGTAGGGAAACCATACATCACTCTGGAACTCATTTGGATCTCCTATGCTAACCCTGCCATTGCCATAGAGATGACTTTTGTTTTTAAAGGCGTCTTTACGTTTCCAGACAGATGAACTCAGCAGTTGTTTTTGGCCGCTACAGTGACACAGTGAATATGGCAGTTTTGGGATTTAATGAACCAGCTGTCCAAATGCAAACGACCAACGGAACTGCTAATGTGTCCTCTGGGTCATGGCTGGCATCTGATGATGCCTGCCAGGCTTATGCTGTATTACTAACCTGTTACAGCTTAGCGTTGTTGATTGTCTATGGTACTGTTTATAGTGGTTGACAGAACGAGGGCAGGGCAAAACGGAAGAAAGGCTTTTACTTAATAACAAAAAATTAGGTGCAGTTGATGTAACGTGGGACACTGAATACCTAGAACAGCTCACATGCTTTGGTACTATTATTGTAAATAGTCACATTGGACTATTTTTTAATTTATAATAAAAGCTGTATTCTCAAATATCAGTCCGGGAGATCCAACACTTTCCAACATTACTACCCATTAAACAAACGAAATGCTCAGAAAATTCCAGCACTGGAAACCTTGGATAATGGTAATATTTAATTGTTACACCAAATACAGTTCCAGCTTCCATGACATATGAATTGAAACAGAATTGTGCCTACTGTGATTGGATGGGGATGGGGGTGATTTGAAAGCTGAAGACAAGAACCTAGAGGCCTTATGGTTGGCAAGCTATGTAGTCAAGTCCAAATAGAGAGCTACTGCTAATAGAATAGGTCTCTCTGGAGCAGATTAACATGAATCTATTGGTACCATGCCAAATGCCAATCATGGGCTGGAGTGGTATAAAGCCCCCCAGCATGGATCTATGGAGCAGTGAAGAAGTGTTCTTTGGAATGATGAAGCTCCATCGATTACTTTTGGGATGAGTTGGGGAGTTGGGAATGAGGTGTGGTGATGAACATCCAACATTTTGATCTAAGTAAAGCTCTTGTCACTGAATGCAATCAAATCCCCATAGCAATATTCCATAATCTAGTAGAAAGCCTTCCCTGGACAGTAGAGAGTTAATCCAAAAAACATATAGGATAGACTCTTTAATACGCTTGATTTCTGAAGAAACAATGAATGAGCAGGTGTCCCAATTGCTTTTTTCTCTGTGGTATATTTTGTAATCACATTGCAACGAGACACCCTTGACATACTGAACTTCTATTTCACCTGTGAGTTCCCTGAATTCTTCCTCCCTCACTTTTTGGGTGGTGGATTTACAGTCATTCGCTGCATGCTGAGGAAACGTGGTTGTGTTTATGACAGCAACTCTAATTTGCTTTAACTTCAATTCTCTATATATACGTTTGCATTACATTGCATTGTCCTTCCTTTTTTAGGGTTTGTTTTATTTTATCCCAACTTTGGAATTTTCTCCTCAATTTGGAAGTGCCAATTACCCAACTCCCAACTAGCGTTGGGAGCATCGTATGTGAAAGGGGAATGCACCCGACCACAGAGTTGGGTAATTGGCATTTCCAAATTGGGGAGACAGTTGGAGCAAAATAAAGACAAGCATGTGACTCTTCCGATAGATGTGAAGTCAACAACTGTCTGTATTTGAATTGCCACCATTGCATCATTGCCAGGAAAAATGAAGGAAAAATGCCAGCTCCCCAGCTCCGATACAACGGCTGACAGATGCCTGTGCCGACCACTATTGCACTGGGTGTGATGTGGGGAGAGTGCACCATCTACCCATTCAGAGAGCATAGCCAATATTGACTCCGGCTCCCGATGACACGTTCTCTGTCTTTTGAGTGTGTTTTTTACTTTCTAACCTTCAACTTTGCACTGACGTTGAATGATTTATTTATTTTAGTAGCTGACCTTTGAAGAATCACATAGGATTATGTAGTCCTTATATCATCTGTAGTGTAAAAATGTAGACATTAAAGAGATTTTTTTGTTTTGTGTGCGTAAACCTTTTCTCTTCCTTTTTTATTGGAAAAAGGAAATTGTTATCTGTGCAAAACAACAGGAACTGATTAGAGAAACACTGATCTGTGATCTATGTGTTCTAAGATTCACTTCCACATATTCCTGGCATTGCTGGGAGAAGTCTTCAAAGTATGATCGTTTCATCTAGCAATATGTTTATGTGGTGAAAGGGGTCAGATAACGTTTGGTTGGAGAAGAGCTCTCTTCATCTGAGGAACTGTGATTAGGCTTGCATAAAGAGCAGCAGCGGGTGTCCATGAGACAGGAAATAACTGGTGTTTCTGGTAAACCAGGTCATTCAGTCATACAGAAAACACACACACTCACACATATGCACACAAAGCTGGTCTATCCTGCCTGCCCTTACATGACACATCACCACCAAGGCCACATCCCCACCGAGCAGAGCCAGGAAAGCATATTTGGTTCACTGAAGCAGGCCAATTTCAATGAGTTTTCTATTATTTTCCCAACAATAGGCTTCTCTTACCTAATGACCCTCACAACCTGTCTCCCCAGGGGAGGTTTACTGAGCTGCAGCTATTTTGTCACACAATCAGCATGACATCTGGGAACATACTTGTCTGATGAACACTGGCGAGCCTTAGTATTTCCAGGAAAACTGGCAAGGCTGTTGTGTTGGTGTTGTTCAGTGTGAGGTTTGTTCAGAGTGAGGTTTGGACAAAGGAATGAAACACAATGCCAAAAAAAATAACACACTTAGCCGATATGTAAATGATTACAGGTGTTGTCTGATTTGACATTGGTTCTTGGCACAAGAGGACATAAAATGCATCCCCTGTTGCCCTATAAAGTCTCTCACCTGGCTACTTTTGTGTAGTGTACCTCTGGTGAGAGATCGTTGATGCTTGATATGCCTCTGCGACACACTGGTTGGTGAGGTGCAACAGGTAACACCAGCAGTGAGCCACCACACTATGTAGGAGTCTGGGGTTTGATTCCCAGTCGGGGCAACTATGCTGGGCTACACCAATATGGGTCCTTGGGCAAGTTCCTACCACTACTCTGACCCACCTCTGTAATGTGAATAGCCTTGTAAGTTGCTCTAGATAAGAGCGTCTGCCGTAAATGTCAAGACATGTTGACAAGAGTCAAGAGGGGGTGAATCCTTGGACTAAGAAGAAGGTAGCTGCTTTGATGAACTGCCCACATTCAGGGTAGAGTTTGAAAGCCATGAGCTGTGCGCTTCAGTCTTGCTTTTCCTGTGTGATGTTGTGGGAACCATCGCAGTCACCCAGCCCTAGTAGGCAGGACTTCCAACTGCCATTTTTCACCAAGATAATGCTCCCCCACACCGCAAGGAATGCCTCTGCTGGTTTGCAACAATACCTTGCTCTGTCCAATCAACAGATTTGTCACTAATCAAGTGTTTACCCCCCAGGGACCACCAGAGATGCCAGCTTCAGCAACCTTCTCATGCCAAATGTGTAAGTAAATGCAGCTAGGCTAACTGACTCCACTGAAGAAGCCTAAAGATCCAACACTCTTGAATTGTACCCGTTCACATCTCATGGGGAGAGAACAAAATACCTCAAACTGGAAAAAAATGACTTTATACTCTAATTTTAGGGGAGCTGAGACTCGATTTAGGGGGGTGCACCCTAAAAAGGGTCTAGACACACCTATGTCTGGAATATGAGCAGTTAATGCTTTTGTTGCCATAGGGATTCTTTTGTGAGCAAACGTCAGATAATGCTTGCTATTTAAAGGGCTGTTAAAATGACTGTACTGTGCTACACTTAAAATACCTGTGCCATTAGAGTGGCTCGCATTGTCTTCGGGTCTCTTGTTACTGTTCATTACAAGAGAAACCTGCTGAGCTGATCAGACTGTGGTCAGGAAACATATGGAGGGGATAACTTTGTAGAAGTGAGCTTGAGTCAGAGTCACTCAGTGATGACTGGAGAGGAAGACGTTTCTCTCTTTCCCAGACAACAGCTGGGAATGACACATCTGAACGGAGGGAGTCTCCTGTCTGTCCCTCCTTGACACTCATTTCTCTCTCCTTCTTCCTTGCAAAAATCCGATTTCAATACATTTTGTCTCAAATCTCTACAAGTCCGGCAGTTTTTGCTGTCTGTCTCCGCCAAAGTCAGTTTACTAACAAACCATAGTAAGTTATTATTGACTTCCAGTTATTTTAAAGAAGGTCATGCATGGCTGTCTGAGAGCCTGTCTCCTGTTCTATTTTCACAACAGCTTTATTTTGGAGTGTATTTGGGAAGGAAGACACATTGTCTTAAGGCTGTTCCGTTTGCGTCAGTCGCTGCCTGCAGCACACCACCATTCTGGCAGTCTGTTTTCCAGGCTGTATAGAAAAACAGAAGAAGAAGAGAAATTGAGAAACAGTTCAAACAGAAGTGCGCTTCCTATGTTCATTTTCCGTATGTGGAAATATCTATTTCATGAAGAGAGAGAGAGAGAGAGAGAGAGAGAGAGAGAGAGAGAGAGAGAGAGAGAGATTGAAAGAAGTTGATTTCAACATTTTTTTCTGGTCTCATTCTTCTTCTACTTCAACCAGGCTCACAAGCGACCCCATCCTCTGGTCAACTACTTATACATTGGTAGTTAGGGGACACTGGACCACCACATATCTGCTGTGGTCCTGAAGTAGTGATAAAACTGGACATTTCTACATATTTGGTGATGCCAGGTGGGCAACTAGTCCTGGGAAGGGTGGGAAACTAGTCCAGGTCCAGTAGCCGGACCTTGGTCTAATATACTATTGCATCTCAAAAAATGTTATAGGGTTAAAAAGCTCATTTGTAAACTGTCATGTATTATATTCATTACACGTGAAGTGATATTTGAAGCATTTTGTTTTTCTTTTGATCAGTATGATTCTGAAATTCAGTCCTGTCGTCTTAAAGAGGACGTCTCAGCGTGCACGTGCTTCTGCGATCATGTATAGTGCTTATGCTTTGTTTAATTCCACAAACATATGTGACTGAAGCTCAGCCCCAGCAGGGTGGAAGCACATCCCAAGATTTGGAAGCACACTACCAGCTATATAACTATTTATTTCAGTCACGTTACCAGAACAAAGAGACAGTCAATCTCAAAGCTCTGATATGACAATAAAACAAGTCCATAAAATTCCATCGTAAGTTTATTTGGCCTATATCGTGTCATCAGTGATATGACTGAATGACTAAACCCGTGCACATCAGTGTTATTTACACAGTAATGCTGAAGACCATGGAAGCTCCTCAGACACTCAAACTCACATTGTTTGTGTATGTGTAGCAAACATTGAGTATCAGTGTTTGTTGAAGGAGAGGGGTCTAGGTGATGAGGAGTGCTCTGGCAGCAGAAACAAAAGTATTGATTAGATCTGACAGAGGAAAGCACTGTGTGTAAATAGACTCGGCAGAGTCCACACTGACTAGGCCTGAATCCAATACTGGGTCAGAGAACTGAGGCGTGTCAATCAACACTGATGGCCTGTTTGATCTGAAACCGGCAGAATATTGGGCCAAAATCCTAATCAACTTAAATCTGGAGCCAAAATATACCAGAATGAAACGTTCTCAGCATTTAAACATTCTCAGGTGTCTAAACGTTGGCACCTCAAACACAACAGAACCTCTGGTTGTCCCAGAGATCCATTCCCATCACCTCTATAAACCATTTCTTATCATTGCTGAATTATAAACCTTTGGATGATACTGGATGTTCACAGATTACAGGCCATCTTTTTAAATCAAAATAATGCTTGAAAGAAACTAATCACACTCCACCTCCCTGACAAGCAAATCTGCCATCTTGTCAGGGAGATTTATATATTAATAATATATAATATATAATAATATATATAACATATAATAATATATATTATTACATATTATATATATATATATATATATATATATATAAACATACATACTCTTAAAATAGAGGGACCAAACTGAATGAACTGTATGAGATATTATCCCTGTTTAATCCTTGTGTAGTAACATTCTGGACACTCCCCTTGTCCTAAGGGTCAAAAATGACCCAAAGACACTCTAAATATCATATCAAATTAAATAAAAATGTATTTGTATGCCATTTTATTTTTACAACTGATGTCACAGAGCAGCCATACAGGAATAAAAAATAATCCCCTGGGCTGATTGTGGGAGGACCCATCCTCCTCTGGTCAAACTACTCACACATAATTAGTTAAGGGATGCTGGACCACATGCCCTGGTGCTGTACAGCTTTCACGGAGGTACAATTAAAGGTGATGTTACAGGTTCTCTAATGTCAGGGTCACTTTAGGAAAAGGCTATAAAACTGTATATTTTAACAGCTTGTCTCTGCTGCTGAATGTGGTGGACGTGATTTATGCAAATGTGTCTCAGGGCACTGTATGCTGGCATGTCATCACCAAGACTTATGAATCATAATTCATATCTATGTATCATATGACGCAAGAGACATAATCTACCACTCAGACTTCAGCTTCTCTAATTGTTTCCATGTAAGCTCGACATATTTTGAGTCAGTGTGATCAGTGGGCAGTTCTATATGCTCGGTCACACTTTTTTGTAAATGGACAGTTTGCAGCATGATACCTACCTCTTTCAGCAGTTATATGGTAATATATGTTCAATATTAGGATATATGTATATATATACTGTATATATATACCTTTATAAATACACACAGCTAATAATGCAGATCAGTGCAAAGTCATAAGGAGGAAAGAACTGCCTGTAGAGCTCAGAGACACAATTGTGTGGATGTACACTTCTGAAGAAGGCTACAAAATTATACCCGGACCTCCATAATTCCATAACTGAAGACGTTTAGAAGAACCAGGACTCTTCCGAGAGCTGGCTGCCCCACCAAACTACTTAATCAGGGGAGAAGGGCCTCGGTAAGAGGGGTGACTGAGAACTCAATGGTCACTCAGGCTGAGCTCCAATGATCTTGTGTGCTGGGAGAAATTCCAGGAGGTCAAACATCGCTGCAGCACTCCTGGATTTACAAGAGGAGAACAGTTAAAACAACTGTCTGGAACAATGTGCTTTGGACAGTTGAATCCAAAGTTGAATTATTAGGGCACAGGATGTCCTGACTTTTTCCTCACAAGAAAATGACTTTTTGCAAATAACATTTCTTCAATTTTATGTAGGTAGTTATTTCACCTCCATCTATCAGTACAGTTAAAATGGAGATCAAATGTCCACATGTTTAAATATGTCAAAATATAAAAGAAAGAAGTTATTACAATTAAATTAATTAAAGAAATATGTCCTAGCGTACTAATAACAAAAAGATGTGTCTTTGTCTTCTCCTGTAAAGTTGCCATTTTGGAGATTAAAGGATTTTATTTGACATAAATTATTTATTACTTTTGTATATATCTATATTGTTAGTGTAGCCCATAAGTGCTTAGAATGTACAGTCTAAAAATGAGTTCTATTTTAATAAAAGGGATTAGCTTGAATAACATTGCTTTACACATACGGGGTTGGACAATGAAACTGAAACACCTGTCATTGTATTGTGGGAGGTTTCATGGCTAAATTGGAGCAGCCTGGTGGTCAATCTTCATTAATTGCACCAGTAAGAGCAGAGTGTGAAGGTTCAATTAGCAGGTAAGAGCACAGTTTTGCTCAAAATATTGCAATGCACAGAACATTATGGGGGACATACCAGAGTTCAAAAGAGGACAAATTGTTGGTGCACATCTTACTGGCACATCTGTGACCAAGAGAGCAAGTCTTTGTGATGTATCAAGAGCCACGGTATCCAGGGTAACGTCAGCACCACCAAGAAGGACCAACCACATCCAACAGGATTAACTGTGGATGTAAGCAGAAGCTGTCTGAAAGGGTTGTTCGGGTGCTAACCCGGATTGTATCCAAAAAATGTCCTTCCCAAGACGAATTGACGCTGTATAGGCTGCAAAAGGAGGCCCTAGAACACCATACTAATCTAAAACCAGGTGTTTCAGTGTCATTGTCCATGATACATGATATGTCCAAATGTTTGTAGAAATCCCTGCTAATACATCCATTCAGCCACTCAAGTTGCTGACACAGGTGCAGCTGCACAAACACAACTTGTCTAGTCTCTGTAGAGAAGTACTGTCAATAGAATACGATTCTCTAGAGCAAATAACCATGAACATATTGACACCAGGCTTAATGCCAATATTGGGCGATGAGGTGTAACTGTGTGTATGAGGGTGGTGAACTGCAGTCTTGCCCAGTTGTGTGCGATGTGATTTAACTAACCTGTTTATTATCAGGTGCACTTGATGTTCACCTGATAATGCAGGGAAATCAGCAAAGTGTGCTGGACTCTTGGCCCTCAGCTCCCCTCCCCTATAGTATGAACCCTCCACAGCACTGAGGTTTGGAGCAGTGGATGTTGGTTGCCTGTTGGTTGCTCCATCTAGTATATTTGGGATGAGTTGGGCATGAGGTGGAGTGGTGACTATCCAGACTGACTAACACTCGTTCCACTGCATTGCAAAACCTTTCATTGAAATTTTAAAACCCTTGTACCGGAAGAAACAATGAACAGGTGTCCCATTACTTTAGTCCAGCATTCACTAGGATACAAACATGGTTTCAAGGCATTAAACTGCTTAAACACAGCCTGTTCCAACAAACTATCAAGTATTCCTGTAAGCCACCCAGCCCTAGTTAGCCATCACATATATCTAGGAAGAAACACATTCTGCTGTGGCTTCTTCATTTTCAGGAAATATGAGGGTTTCAATGTGGCCTAAACCAAGTTTTTCTTTAAAGCTGTAAATGTGGGTTGTGGTCACTGTTATGTGAATATCTTTGGTAATGGGATAGGAGAAAAATGAGGTCAGATATCAGCTTGGATAGAAATGGACGCTGCCAGTGGAGGAGCGTTCTTCGTGTTCCAGTAAGCAGACTCTCCACCACCACAGAACCAAAGGTGAAACAGAAGTCAAAGGAAAGTGCCAACAGAGGCGTACTAGAAAACGAGGGCTTTTGTGTCTGTGTGTCTGTCTAGCTCTCTCTGCCTGCTTGTTTTTTTTTTTTGTTTTGTTTTGTTTTTTTCCCCACACAGATTCCTCTTGGGCATCTCTGCATCACACATTGCCTTGTGAGATTTCTTCGGAACTCGTTCTCCCCACATGTACCTTCTAAACCCTGCTCTGCAAAAACACTCTGGTTACGACAAAGCTGTACGGGTGTGTGTATGCACTTGCCTGCACACATTCACACCTCATTTCTTGGTACAGCCGGAGAGGGGTGTGAGGTTTGGTGATTGTGTGTGAGGATCGTTACTGAAAGGTTCTGATGTTCACCTTTATTCGTTTTTTAACGACGCAGAGAGGAAGCCCCACACTCTCCGGTTTCCTGTCTTCTCAGTAAGTCAGTAAGGCTGTGCGTGTGCCAGCTCTCTCTTTCGATCTCTTTTTTCTTCTCTGCCACTTTGCTTACACAGCCTTTTCTCAGTCTTGGTCTTTGATGTCACCAGCATTTGCCATCAGTGACTCAAGTTTTCTTGCTCCTCTTTATAGGTTGGTTTATGATCTTGCATGCCAAGCCAGGTCTGGTACACCTGTCACAAACGTGACTCATGCACAGTCAAACTCAAGCTCATGGTTTAAAGTAAGTATATGCATGAGACACATTACATAGCACTGGTGCATACGTGCATGGCTAAGCACATTCTCAAGCAGCAAGTCCGTTACATCGTCCCAAAGTTGTCTCTTCTGGGTTTGACGAGGCCACTCGAGTTGTCACGGAGGGTGCGTCTGTGTGCAAGGCCCAGTTTATCTTCTTCTTTATCTTCTTCCATTGATTTTTTTTTTTTTTTATTTGTCCCTGTTTATATCCAAAGATGCATCATATAACACAGGAAAACAAGGAACAGCAGTTACGACCTTCTCTTCCATACGTTTCACCACACATTTCACCAAAACGTTCAGAAAGCAGAAGCTGGCCAAACCTTGGACCCCATGTCTACGATTGATAGAATTTGTTGAAGCAGATCATTTAAAATGTTGCTTCAGCAGGTCATAATTCATTTCCATAAAGCTGAGAAATTCATAACTTTATCTGTTGCTGAATTGCAGCTAAAAATCGTGTCCTCCCGTAGGAAATGACCGGTCGCTCGTTGCTCTGTTGCCTGCAAGTGTGAACGCGTGGTGAAACCACCAAAACTGCTGGAGCATCTCAAGGCCTGGGGGTTTATGGCACAAGCACAAGCCTTCCACTGTTAAACACTGCTCCGTTTTTCTTGATTAAATACTGAGTCCCTCCATGTGAGGATCACAAGACTCGTCAGGGGGCTTATGTGCTGCAACGCATTTACCACCTGGAGATGTCTCCTCGAAGTCCTTTGAAGAGCGGCTCTCCTTTTAACTTGCATCAGGAATCAGCTTCTTTAAACATGAGAATAATTCAAACAATACTCATATAATCGCACTATAATTCAGTTGCTGTAATGGACCCTGATAGCCTGCCCCTATATCAAACAAGAATCATATTCAAGTGGTCGTATTATGTCTCCAGAGAACAGATGTCCTGTTTTCAGGACATTGTTCAAAACAAAGGGAAATGAAAGCAGGGAGAATGGAAGAGGAAAAAAAGTGAGCGGTAAGGAGGGGGGAAATGAGTTCTTACAGTAAAGGAACGTGAGTTTGAGCATGAGCTCCCGCTCTGCACCTCCCCTTCCTGCCTGTGTTCTCTCTCTCTCTCTCTCTCTCTCTCTCTCTCTCTCTCTCTCTCTCTCACACACACACACAGACACACACACACACAATACACTTAAGCTCTCAAACACATGCACTACCCCCTGTTTTTTCTCTGTCTCACTCTCCCTCTTTCATTCGGCCTATCTTTCCCTCTCTCTCTCTCTCTCTCTCTCTCTCTCTCTCACACACACACACACACACACACACACCACACACACAATGTGCGAGCAGTAAAGAGTCAACTCAATTAAAGAGCCTCTTTCCTGGAAACCAGGCTCTGATGGCACAGGAGGTATGTAGTGAATGGGAACCATGTGTGTTAGTTGGGGAAGGGTTAGAGTGTGTGTGTGTGTGTGTGTGTGAGAGAGAGAGAGAGAGAGCGAGGGAGAGAGAGAGGGAGGACAGAAATAAAGGAGAAATAAAACAGGAGGATGATTGAGAAGGCACACTCTGAGACAGGAGAGGAAAGGGGAGAGGCAGGGGTCGGGGTGGGGTGAAGTGAAGTGTTCTCCGTGTTTTTGGACTGCGAGGAAAGCGAGAGCACTGTCTCAGCTTTCTGCTATGCATGATTACCTTGAAATTCAGTGGAATGCAAGACACAGCCATGCTCACTTCTTCCCCATAACCCTTCCTCTCTCCCATTTCTCACCCACACACAGGCACACTCACGTAATGCCACAAGCCATTAACTGTTTGACCACAGAGTCCCTGTTGTAAATCTCTCCCACAAGCCATCTTTCATCCCAGCCTGCACACTGTGACCTCCCACAGCACCATAACCCCTGCTGAAAACACAGGCCCAACCAATAGATCTCGCACTAGGATTACCTCTCCCTGCCCCTAGAGGGGAAAAATGTCCAATCAACAGCCCTTGTGCTGGGAAAACCTCTCGCTTCTTCTAGGCCATATCATCACCTCTCTCACTGGGATAACATTTACCTGCCTCCAGAAAATGCAGGTCCATTCAACATCTATACAGTATCATCTGGAGGACAAAAGCCTTCCATTTCAACATTTCTGTTGGTGAGATAATATTTACTTGCCCCTAGAGAATATACATCCAATCAACATCTCTCATCTGAATAACATATAGTACCTTCCACTTCAAGAGCATTCTTGAGCATGTAGGTCCAATCAACAGCTCTTTCACTGATAGCCTCTCCTTTCTTCTAGAGTACAAAAGCCAAATCAAACCTCTCACTGGAATAACATCTACCATCTTCTGAAGCAGGGGTGTCAAATTCACTCAAGGTAACAAACTACATATGATACAGACCAGTGTCAAGGAGAATGGACTGATTTTTTTTTTTTGGAAAGTCAGAAAACATCTTCTGAAAGGCATTTTGCTCAAGTATGCTGACAAATAACGCCTTTCTCTGACTAAGAAAATGAAACTTGACCAGTGACTGACCAAAACTTTCTGTCCCGGGAATGGGGTAATATAGGTTGGACTACCATCTTTCTCAGTGGAATGACCTAACTTAGACAATACTGAATGCCAGGCATGGACTAGAGAGCTATAAATTGCCAAATAGCAATGAATGCTTGACCCAAACATGGCCCACATCTGAGCTGTAAGTGCCAAAAGTGGCCCAGAAGTGCCTGCTATCTGGGCAGCACTGAGCTGTAGAACAGTGGAACTGTGTTCTGTGGAAGGATGGTGCTCCATCCAATATTTGCAGCATGAATTGGGGATGAGGTGGTGGGTGTGGGGTGGTCATTCAACACCCTCACCTCACTAACACTCTCACCGAACACAATCCAATCCTCACAGCACTGTTTTGAAATCTAGTACAAAGTCATACCTGTAATCTAACAAGGGTAGAGGTTTGCTCTGTATTGTGGCCAACAAATAAACCGTTATATCTCTGATCTCTCTCTCATGCCTTTACTTTCAGGTCTTCCGTGCATTGACTGTCACTTTGGACAGTGGAATTCCATTCACTGACCTGCTTAACCAGTCCTGACAAGTCTATCAACTTCCTTGTTGAGGACATCGTTTTGCCCACCTGACATTATATCAAAGAATCAAACAATTTGCTGGTTTAAGCTCCATGTGCGACTTTAAATGCTGTGTGCTAGTTTAAGCTCGTGTTTTGTGTTCAGCATACACTCCTGTGTGCCTTTATTATTCGCTTCAACAGTGAGCAAATGTCCTGTTGTGAACATGGCTGCACCTCTCGAGCAGGAGTTATTCTCCACATTCTTAGCTCTCGAAATTTTCCATCCCACCTCAAATGGTGCACAGTATGGAGGATGCAAAACGTAACTGCAGAGCTATTTGTTACAAGATAAGCACAGAGCAGACTTTTTGCATAGTTCATTTATTTAAAATAATATTTGAAAATGTCAGAACCAGTCAGTAAAAATTCAAGCCATGAAGTGTCACCATGGATTCGTGTTCTGATCTTATCTGCACAGTTAGATAAAATGAGCCATTTAGGAACACCTACTGATGTGGGGATTATTTAACATTAGGTACCATGGTGATGACACCGCCCATCTTCTAGGACCTGCCCCCTGGCAGTTTTGAGTGGGCTGCAGCTTGCAATTTCTATAGCATTTAACTATAATTAAACTGCATGAATGTAGAAGTATATATTGAATAGAATTTCAGTAGATTGTAGATTCTGTGGTCCATCTTTTTTTTCTTCTACAGTAAATTAAATCATTTTTAGTAGACAACAGCTTGACATGAACTTTCGCCCTCACTTTTTTTTTAGATACATCCAGGATAAAGATTAATATTTGCAGAAATGTATCTGCTATAGAAATCAGCAATATGATGTACTGTATGTGTATTATCTATATGTCATGTGAATGCCTGGGTTTATCACAGCATGCATCCTCCAGTGTCAGTGGGTTCATGGATGTTGTGATAGCAGTTTCCTGCAGCTTATGTCATCCAGCCGTGCAAATGAGGGTGAAGCAGAAACGCTTTGTGAAAACTTCAGCTAGATGTGAACCTGATGTGAGGTGGAAGAGTCAGACCCAGACTACCGGCTGTGAAACATAAAGATAGCAGCGACTCCCAACACGTCCCAGTTGGCGTCCAGTCTAAGGAATGTGGAAACATAGATAGGTTCCTTCTTCTTTTTGAAACAGTTGACAGCTCTGTGCATAAATGTGAGGAAGCAACACAAGTGCAGCATTCATTTACATACGCATTCCACATTCCACATTCCACATATGCTTTCACACTCTTATGCACACACATACGACCACTCGCACTCAAAACACAGTCTTCGCTGGGCCTCTGCAGTCGTACAGGATGTATAAAAAAACTGCCTCACATTCCTTTCCTGTTAGGTCAACCACAATATGGGACTGACACACGAGAGGACTGGACCGCTTCCCAGCACACACTAACCCTCTGGAGTCCTGTTACTCCTAGTCTCTCAGCAAGGCCTCTGCACACACTCGCACATTCACACACATTCACATACACACATATACATATATCACATATACAGACGCACACGTCGCTTCTTCAGTAAAATCAAACACATAGGCCCGACGTATCCAAGCAGTCGAGCCATGCACTGTTCTCAGACCGGCTGCGTGGTGTCATCTCCCCACAGATATTAAGGATAAGTCTTCTTTTTAAAACGTATGGATTTCTGGACCATGCTGGGAATTTGGCCGTCCTCTGTATACATGAGCTTTAGTATATTAAAAGGCTTGTTATTGAAGATTCCTTGAGCAATCAAAAGTAAACTCTTCAGGCAGCTTTATGAGCATCGCACCAATTATGAGAGGTTTTTGCAAGCAATGCTAATATAAACACAGGAAGGAGAGCTCGAAATCAGGCTTTCTTTTGTTTTTTCCATTGAGAAATTGCAGTTTCGGGTTTAAAATCAAATGAACAAAAGCAACAGAACAGAATTTGTGATATTGATTGAGCAGCTCATTTGTGTTTTTTCTTCTTCTTAATGTTGTAAAGATGTCACACGATGTGTTCTGTAAATATTTTGAGGTTAAAAATCACAACATAACAAATTGGCCACAACATTTCCTAACTCGTATTTCATTATTCAGTTCTAGAAATGGGGTCAGAACTGGTTAAATGTAATATATGATAAGTGTTTAAATAGGTTGGACTCCCAGACCTTTAGAAACAGAAGTACAGGCACTGACCAAGCACACCAGAATTTTGTAAATGAGGTCACATGTTCACACCTTCACACATTCAGCTGTCCTGTCATGCGTCCTGGATGTTCAGTATGTGTCGCTAAGAGAAGGCCAAAGCGCTGTAAGGAACTTTCCACATCTTTCAAAAGGTCTGTGTCATATGTCACTGTGGCTCCTTATGGGTTAAATTACACTCTGCGTGAACTGGATTTTAGCTAAACCAAGATCTTAGAACTTGATAAAAGTCTGATAATTGTGATGAGAGCAAACGTTCTGAACTGTTCTGCGTTGCTGAGCTGTGTGAGACAGTGTTCTGCACACTCCTGAGCTGTCTTGATAACAGGCCTGTTTGCAAAATCGCTTCTCTAAACAGTTCTGGACGAAGGTCCACTTCTGGAGCCGAACAAATGCAATCGGTTCAGACAATAACCAATTAAAATAACCAGAAGGCGAATTTTCTGCTCCTTATATGGGCTTTATATGAGGATGCATTGCATGAAAGGTGTGCCATTCAGTTTGAGATTTGGTTGTTTTTAAGAAATTCTTTTAATATGGTGTTGGTTTCTCAGAAACTGCATGGAATACTTTCATTCTAAGGCAGCATTCCACAGCTTGAATCCAATCTTTTCTTATTGCGCGCCAGCAAGGCATGACATTTTCAAGTGAAATGAAAAGGCATTATGTTAACGCAGCTTTAATGCTCATGTTCAGTAGTGCACAATGTTATTTAGTTATCCAGGTAAGCAAACGCTGCCTTAGAAGCTAGCTGGCAGAAACCAACCCCATATAAAAACATTTTTTAACAACAAAATCTCAAACTGAATTGCACACCTTCCACGTATAAAGCTCTGAGGAACAGATGTTTGTAAATCTCAAAGTATTTTAATTGGATATTCTGCAAACCAATTGCATTTATTCTGCCTCAGAGGCAGAGCTACCTCCAGAACGGTTTTGAGTAGTGATTTTGCAAACAAGCCGATAAGGATCTGCATTTTGCTAAGGTTTCAGCAGACATGTCATTTTCCAGATTGTGTCAAGAAAATTCTCACAGAACCAAAAAAAAAAACCTTGTTGTGCAACACATAACATCACCAGGGAGCCACCACACCATGTAGGAGGCTGGGGTTCGATTCCCAGTCTGCGTACTATGCTGTGCTACACCAAGAATCCATGGGCAAGACTTGTAACACTACTCTGGCCCACCTCTGTAATATGTGTAACGCTGTAAGTCACACTGGACAAGTGCATCTTTTAAATGGCGTAAATGTAAATCCAAAAGCTCAGGCTCGGGAGAGTGCAATGCTCTGCCTTGTGTGACTGACCGTTATTATTATTTACAGAAAGTCCATCAGGACTATGCAGAGAAAAAAGATTGAGAGATGATTTTCCAGGAAAGCCCTGATTGTCACCTTGATAGTGGGCTTCCTGCTCAGTGCTTCCTGCTCAGTGCTTCCTGCTCAGTGCTTCCTGCTCAGTGCTTCCTGCTGGCTAAGTGTTTGGTGTAGCTGTGGATTAGCTGTTTGCCAGTACTGTTTGCTAAGTTAGCTGGTGTAGCTCTCTGCTCTTGTAGAGCCTGTTTTCTGTTTGTTTGCTGTTTTGTTTGGTGCTTTTTGCTGTTTATTTGCTGTTTGCTGTTCCATATTAACCGTTTTTAGATAGTTTTTCAGACTTTTTTGCAGCTCTCAGAAAGTGGAGTAGCTGTCTTCTCCAGTTGGTTTGTTTGCTGTTTGGTGTAAGTTATTTTATTCTACACAAAAACGGTGAGTACCTGTTTAACCATGTCTGCTGCTGGTTTGTTTGCTTGCTCAGAGTGTGGCATGTTTAGTGTAACCCCCTTTTCCAGCTCTAGTGATAATAATAGTGATAGTGTCTGTACTAAGTGTCAGATAGTTAGCTCCTTGCTGGAAAAGGTGGACAAGTTAGAGGTGTGTATCCGGGGTTTACTGAAGGACAGAGAGTTAGAGTGCTCAGGATTAGCAGCCCCGGGTGCCTCAGGGAGAGTTAGCGTCCCCTCGACTCCGGCATCAGAGTCCTCACAGCGGGGCGAATGGGTGACGTCTCGGCGGCATAGTCACAAAGCTAAGGCTAAGGCCAAAGCTGACCCACAGAAACACCACTCTCCTCCTGTTCACGTGTCAAACAGGTTTGCCCCACTCAGTGAAACACCCGTTGAGGAGCCTGTTCAAAGAACTCTGGTTGTAGGAGACTCTATTGTCCGACACGTGAAAATAGCTAGTCCTTTAGGGGCACCAGCGGTCACAGTTAGCTGTTTACCGGGAGCCAGGGCACCGGACGTTAGTGGCCATCTTAAATTAGCAAATAGGAAATATTCGAGGATAGTTATACACGTAGGGGCCAATGATATACGTCTGCGGCAGAGTGAAGTGACTAAAGTTAAAATTATAGAGGTGGTTAAACTGGCCCAGACAATGTCCGATGCCGTAATTTGCTCTGGCCCCATTCCGATGCGGCGTGGCGCTGAAGCGTACAGCAGGCTTACAGCGTTGAATTGCTGGATGTCCAAGTGGTGTTCAGAAAACAATGTGGGCTTTATAGATAATTGGGGTAATTTCGAGGGCAAGCCTGGTCTTATAGGTAGGGATGGTGTCCACCCCACGCGGGAGGGTGCTGCCTTACTTTCGTGCAGCATAGCCCATAGTCTGCTAGGTAGTCGGCAGAGTAGCATCAGCAGCTGCTGACATACCAGAGCCGGGACCAGGCCGCAGACAGACCGGCTAAACCGACCGTCTGCGAGTTGCTTTGAGACGTCACCTAGGTGTATTGAGACTGTGTCTGTGCTCCGAACTAAAGCTAAACACAGAAAAACTAAAACAGCCTGTCTTAAAAACTTAATCAATATCCAGACATCATATTTAAATGATAAATGTATCACCTCAAATCTAAAGTTTGGTCTACTCAATGTTAGATCACTCAATTCAAAGGCAATCATTGTAAATGAAATTATAAATGATCAGAAACTCAATGTTTTGTGCCTCAATGAAACTTGGATTAGACCTGATGAATACATGGCACTAAATGAAGCCACACCTGAAGGTTATACTTATGTGCACAACCCAAGACTGTCAGGTAGAGGAGGTGGAGTCTGTATAATCTACCAAAATATTCTAGAAATTAATCAGGTACACTATAACACCTTCACTTCCTTTGAAAGTCTGTCTATTAACATCATTAATCCAGCCACACACAAGAACATACTGTCATTAATTAATCTATATAGACCTCCAGGACCCTACTCAGAGTTTTTAAAAGAATTTAGTGAATTTGCTGCAGATGTAGCAGTCTGCAGTGATAAAGTAATAATTGTGGGAGATTTTAATATTCACTTTGAGAAGGTAGACGATCCTTTAAAAAAGGCATTTACCTCAATCCTAGATTCTGTAGGTATTATCCAGAATGTAACCGGGCCGACACATTACTGTAATCACACTCTGGATCTGGTTCTGTCACTGGGTGTTGACATAAATAACTTAAATACTCTTCCCCAAACCACAGCAATCTCAGATCATTATTTAATTTCCTTTGAGCTACAGCTTAGCCAAAATGTAAGTACGTCCCCTCATTACTGCATGAAGCGTTTAATAAGATCAACTACAGCCCAACAAATTACTGAAAACCTCCCTGATTTATTAACACCAGATTATTATCCAACAGATCCAGAGGAGTTAGATAAATTAACAAACTGTTTACATAATAACCTCAGATTAACATTGGACAATGTAGCACCACTAAAATATAAAAAATTAAGACAGAAGAAAATCACCCCATGGTACAATGATCCGACTCGTACCTTAAAACAGTCAGCACGAAGGCTAGAACGGAAATGGCGTTCCACTAAACTGGAAGTGTTCCACTCAGCTTGGAAGGACAGCCTAATTGACTATAGAAGGGCTCTAACTAGAGCTCGCTCAGATTATTTATCCACAATGATCGAAAAGAACAAAAACAATCCCAGAGTACTTTTCAGTGAAATCTCAAAACTTACTAAAAATCAGGCAGGTACACCACCGACGATTCCATCAAATTTCACCAGTAATACCTTTATGGACTTTTTCAATCATAAAATAGAAAATATTAGACAGAAAATTCAACCCATAATATTAAATCCAAACAGTTTGTCTTCTGGTCTGGCTGATATAGAACAAAATATAGATATAGAAGAAAAGTTGGAAACCTTTCACCCACTTCCACAGTCAGAATTAGAGAAAATTATTTACTCCTCAAATTCCACCACCTGCTGTTTAGATGCAATACCATCAAACCTACTTAAAGACATGCTGCCAGCTATAATCAAACCTCTCTTAACAATAGTAAACTCTTCTCTTAGTCTAGGTTACATACCTAAAGCTTTTAAAGTAGCAGTCATTAAACCACTGCTCAAGAAAGCAAATCTGAATCAGAGTGTACTCGATAATTACAGACCTATTTCTAATTTACCATTTATATCTAAGATTTTAGAAAAAGCTGTTGCCCAACAACTGTGCAGATACCTGCACAAGAATCACATATATGAAAAGTTCCAATCTGGATTCAGGCCTCATCATAGTACTGAGACAGCCCTAGTTAGGATCACAAATGATCTCCTTCTTGCCTCTGATCAAGGCTGTGTGTCACTACTTGTGCTGCTAGATTTAAGTGCAGCATTTGATACAATAGATCACACTATTCTCCTAGAAAGATTAGAAAACGTGGTGGGAATCACAGGGACAGCCCTCTCGTGGTTCAGATCTTACCTAACTGATCGGTTTCAATTTGTAAATGTAAAGGATGTGTCTTCCAATCACACTCAAATGAGATATGGAATCCCACAAGGCTCTATTTTAGGACCACTACTGTTCACTCTTTACATGCTACCCCTTGGCACAGTAATAAACAGACATGGCATTAATTTCCACTGTTATGCAGATGATACTCAATTGTATATATCAGCCAAACCTGATGACAAAACTAGATTAAAGAAAATGGAAGACTGTATAAAAGACATAAAATCTTGGATGGGGCATAACTTCCTCCTTCTAAATAGTAACAAAACAGAGGTCCTCCTTTTGGGTCCTAAAATTGCAAGAAATAAATTATCAGACTTGATGCTAAATCTGGCCGATTTCTCAGTTATACCTAATTCAGTAGCCAAAAATCTTGGCGTCATAATTGATTCAGATTTATCGTTTGACCAACACATAGGTAATATTACTAGGACCGCTTTTCTCCATCTTCGTAATATTTCCAAGTTAAGAAAAGCCCTATCCTTACACACTGCTGAAAAACTGGTGCATGCTTTTATTACCTCAAGGTTAGATTACTGCAATGCACTATTGTCAGGTTGTTCAAGCAGGAACCTAAACAGACTTCAGTTAGTTCAAAATGCTGCAGCCAGGGTCTTAACTAAAACTAGAAAATTTGACCACATTAGTCCAATACTATCAGCACTGCATTGGCTTCCGGTTAAATTCCGAATTGAATACAAAATTCTTTTACTTACATATAAAGCCCTACATGGGCTCGCTCCTGAATACTTACAGGATCTAATTCACCTTTATGAGCCACCACGATCACTCAGATCACAGGGTGCTGGCTTCCTATTAGTTCCCAGAATTCAGAAGGCTTCAGCAGGGGGAAGAGCCTTTTCTCACAAAGCCCCCCAGCTCTGGAATAACCTTCCAGATAATGTTCGGGACTCAGACACAGTCTCAGTCTTCAAGTGTAGGCTGAAAACTTACTTGTTCAGTGTAGCATTTGGTCATTAATGTCTTAGCTTAGTTACAGGCTGCAGATCCAGGGGTTCATGGACATAGGGTTTTATGGTAAACTGGGATGTTGGTGCTGCCGTCTGACTCCTTCTCGCGATCACTCTGGTTTGTGACGGTGGAGCAGTTAGATGCCAATGTTTCAGGATGCTCCCATGTTTATGTTACCTTCTGGTTCTCTCCTTAGTTATGCTGTTATAGTTAGATTTGCCGGAGTCACTCGCCACACTCTGGTAATGTTTACATTCTCTGTTCTCTTTTTAAATTCCAAACTAATTCATCTCTGTATCTTTTCCGAGTTAACGATGACCCACCAGCCAGAACTGATTAGGTCCTAACCCCAAGTTCTTCTGCCCACCTGAGAAGGACTCCAAGCTCCCCTGATACATGTATACATTGGCTCTCCACCTTCCACCAACTGGACCTGGACTAGTTTCCCACACTGCCATGGACTAGCTGCTCACCCACCATCACCAACTGTAGAAATCTACTGTTAATATTATGTCCACCAGATAATTAACATTACTTCAATACCCGAGTAATAGAACAGAGATGTAGGGGTCCAGTATCCCCTAACCATGTATAAGTAGTTTGACCAGAGGAGGATGGGTCCTCCCCTTGTGAGCCTGGTTCCTCCCAAGGTTTCTTCCTCCAGCTGAGGGAGTTTTTCCTTGCCACTGTCGCCATGTGGCTTGCACACTAGGGGATCTGTCATTTATACTTTGTTTCTGTTTTAACCTTTCTTATTTATTTATTTATTTATTTATTTATTTAATTTCTGTGAAGCTGCTCTGTGACAACTTCAGTTGTGAAGAGCGCTATAAAAATAAATTTTGATTGATTGATTGATAGTGGTAGATAGCTGGGAAATGTAAACTTCCTGCACGGCACTCCTGCTATATCTCATTCTCTGCAGTCTGCAGCGGGTGTCTGGTGTCACATGTGAAGAAAACCATCTTCTGTGGCTTTTGTGTGCGTGAGTGTGTCATATTTAGTATACACAAAAGCCATACTGTATTTGCAAGGCGGGTGGGGGGCGGAGGGTGTCGGGAACTCCATGGCCCTAGGGCTTTGTGTTTGGCGGGCGTTGGCTCTGACTGTTTAAGCCATGGACTTACTGACATCAGCTTTTGTTTCTGGCCCTTGGAGGAGATGGATGGGAGGAGGAGGAGGGGCCTAAACAAGTGCAAAGAAAGGTGGAGATTTCCCAAATGGCACAAAAAGAATATACCAGGAGATAGTGGAGTTGTGAGAAGTGTGTGTGTGTGTGTGTGTGTGTGTGTGTGTGTGCGCCTCCTTTGCCAAACATTTCCTGTAATATAAACCAGCCACAGAGTCTACCTCTCTACCCTATGTACCTCGGCCTGGCCCCTCCACACACTCTCACACAAAAACACACCACAGCTTCTGTTTGGATGTCTGGTACTAATGAGCATGGAATTTACCCACAATGCACATGCACGAGTGAAAACACAGAAGTCCATTCCTCATTTCAGCTTTTGCTCCACGCGTGCAAGTCCCGTTCTGGGTTTTGAATATACGATATGGTTTATGGTTGCCGTGGTCATGCGACTGAGACAAATATATATATGATCCATTAAAAAGTTCCATAAGAAAGCATCAGCTTGAAGAAGAATGCCTGTGAATATGAATTATCACCTGTGTTTATTGCTGTGCAGGTAAAAAAGCTGAATGTGAGCTGAAAGTGACTGATAATAAAGGACAAGAATGAAAGTCTGATTCATCTTTTCTACAGTAACAAAAACATGACGTGCTCTGTTCTATTTTACATGCAACAGAAAAGCAGTAAAAACACTGAACTGTGGAAAGAGGTTGTGTGAATGCAAGCCGGACTGGAGATCCCTGTAAAGCTGACAGTTTACCCAGACGAAACCTATTACGGTTCCTGGGGTGAGCTCAAGTGTGAACAGAAACAGACACATTACCACAAAAAACAACGACATCTCGATGACAGCCAGAACATTTATGTCTCCAAACACTCTGCAGACAGCCCTTCACATATAAACAAAACAGAACAGTTTCATTTTATAAATGCAAACCAATATATACCATCATATTTATCAATCAATCAATCAATCAATCAAATTTTATTTATATAGCGCTTTTTACAACAAGAAGTTGTCACAAAGCAGCTTTACACACATCCGGGTCCGAGCCTCAAATGAGCAGCCAGTGGGCAAACAGAAAAACTCCCTCAGACTAGGAGGAAGAAACCTTGAGAGGAACCAAGGCTCAAGAGAGGAACCCGTCCTCCTCTGGTCGACGCCAGAGAGCATAAACAACGGCACTATACATGGGTTCAGAGAAACAGAACAGAAATGAAATAAAATAAAATAGAGGGAGGGAAGATAAAGATAGTTTTGCTTGTAGTTGTTGTGATACAAGTATGAATGAACAATGGCAGTGGAAAAAAATTAGGTGTTGGTAAAGTCCATGCAGGTAGTGTAGTCTAATCTGGCAGTTGGTACTAAGAAGTGGATGGGTAGAGGGGTAGACCGGTATCCGCCAGGCATCCGGGGCAGCTCAGGACATGGTGGTGGGGGAGAGAGGGAGAAAGATCAGTGCCCCTTTAGAGGTGTTAATGAAAAACCTGCGTAAAGAGAAAGGTCTTCAGTCGTGATTTAAAGATGGAGAGTGTGTCTGAGTCCCGAACAGTAGGAGGAAGTCTGTTTTTACGTATTTATGGGGCTCTTCTCCAACGATTGCTTTAGACAAGGAGAGGCAAGTTTATTTGTATAGCACCTTTCATACACAGTGGCAATTCAAGGTGCTTTACATAAACAAAATATGGATAATACAACTTTTAACATTTGAGATCGAGCATCCAGGAAGGGTTTGGCAAGACCTGTTCAAACTAGAACTAGTTTCTGCAGAAATTGTGAGTGTGTGCAGCAGTGTTACTGTAATGCAGGTGTTTGTTTTACAAAGGATGTCTAGATGGTTGCTATTGTAATGGGTTTGTTCCTATGGTGTTGCTAGGCGGTTCCTAAACTGTTGCTTTACTTTAGCTGTTCATTGCTATGATGTTGCTAAGTGGTTGCTAGGGTGTTTTGATAAGGTGGTTGATAAGATCAATCAATCAATCAATCAATCAACCATTATATATATATCATTAAAAATGAAAAGATTACATTAAAATAGCACTGATACTATGAAAGTAATAAATAATGAAAAATAGATTAGATTTAGATTCAACTTTATTGTCATTGTGCAAAGTACCAGTAGAGAGCCAATGAAATGCAGTTAGCATCCAACCAGAAGTGCAATATGCAGTGTTTACATAAAGAGCATGGATATAAATATATCTACATAAGTATGGCATATATAAATGTATAGTATGTAGATTATCTGTACCGAACAGATGTGCAGAAATGTGGTATGCATGTGGTGGTAGCAGCAATACAGCTGAAAACGAATACCAACAGTACTGTATAGAATTAGCAAACAGTATTATGTTGGTGAATATGAATAAAGTGCAGAGTAAGAATAGAGTAAGAATAGTAACAGTAAAAGTACCTTTTCTGGACTATAAGCCACACGGGGACATAAGACACACCCGCAAAGTTTAACAAAAAAACTGGACAATAACATATACAAGAAGAAAAGCTGCACCTCATTATAGGCCGAATGGTTTAAAGCGTGGAAAAAAAGTGGCTGCTTATAGTCCAGAAAATACGGTAATAATAAATTATATAATATATAATTATATAATAAATAATATAATAAAATTATATAAATAATTAACTAAGGTCATAGGAAGGACAATAAAATAAAAGTAAAACAATAAAAAATCAAAAGTTAAAGGAAATAAGAGAAATTATGAACTAAAAATGATAAATAAAAGTTTAAACAGTCACAGGATGTCTGAAGGTGGTTAGCGATGCTGCAAGGCTGCTGTTACAGTGGTTGCTAAGGTGTTGCTATATATTATGTTAATACATTTGCCTAAATTTAAGAGTGCAGAAATGTTTGGTTTAATGGTGGAATGCAAATGTTTGGCCAATATGTTGCAAAGACTTTTGGCCAAAACATGGGCAGTACTGGTGAGCACTGAAGACAAAGGGGGCTGTATGCATTCTCATAGCTGGTGGGTGGCAGAGCTGCCCCGTATGACATCATTTCTGAACATTTCACCATTTATTCATTTATGATGATTTTACAAAATAAATGTCAGATTGATTTGAAACACATAAAGAAAAAAAGCATAAATTTATTTATTATAAAATTGATAATTTATTTATTATTAAGTCTGTATGTGAAAGTCACTCAAAGGGGTTAAAGGTTTTGCATTCCTGTGGCCATATTTTTTGTTGGAATGCCTTCTATACAAATGCTATTGGACAAAAACAGTGTGAATGCCTGTGGCGATCATTCAAATTAAACGAAAGAAAGAAAAAAAAAACAAGGAAATGCAAATGCAATTTTATTAAAGTCATTTCTAGCCTAAAGTGAGGAAGAGCACCTGAACTAACAGCCGTAACTGAACAGTATTTCAGGCTGAGCTACACAGTCCAGACTCACTATTATTATATTTGCTGGTATAATTACAGTGTTTGTAACTATATGTATCTTATCCAGCTTTATTGCTTTTTCTCACACTGTTCTCATTAAAACCAAACTTGTCATCATTGTCCTTGAATTTCGGTTGATTTCAGGTCATTTGCGGAGTGATGACGATGTCGGACAAGAGTGCCTAGCTTGCAATTTCGGTTCTGGTTCATTCCAAAGGTATTAAAGGGGTTGAGGTCAGTGCTCTGTGTGAGCCAGTCACGTTCTTCCACACCAAACTCACCCAACCATACCTTTATGGATGTTGTTGGCTTTGTGCACTGGGGTGCAGTCATGCTGGAATAGAAAAGGACCTCCCCCAAACTGTGTCCACAAAATCGGATGCATACTATTGGCCGAAATGTCTCTGTATGTTAAATCATTGAGATTTCAGATTAAGATTAAGATTACTGAAACTTCAAGTGCATCTCAAAAAATTAGAATACAGCGAAAAAGGTTTTTTGATCTTTTAATAAATGATTCTTATAATATACTTCATGTTCATTAGATTAAAGTGATGTGTTTCAAGCTTTTTTTCGTTTTAAAGTCGACACTGTGATTAGTAGTCTTTTCAAATTTGCCCTAAAATGTTCTTATATTTTGAGATTCTAGTTTTCTGGTTTTCATGATCTATAAGCCAAACTGATCAACAGTAAAACAAATAAAAGGTCACTTTTCGTGTAATGAACATAAAATATGAAATGAAAGAATGAAATTATAATCACAAATGAGTTTTTTAAAAGATTTAGCATTATCCCTCCTCCACCAAACTTTATAGTTCTCTTAGATGAACTTAGATGCATCCATCAGACTGCCGGATGGAGAAGTATGATTCATCTCTCCACAGAATGCATTTCCACAGAATGCATTTCCACCACTGAGTCCAGTGGTTGTCTGCTCTACACCAGGCAGACTGTGCTGATGTTAATGCCAGAGTCAGCAGAGCATTGGCGACCTTTATGCATTACGTGCCTCAGAAGTCGGCGACCCAGCTCTGTAACTTTACATTGTCCAACACTTCATGGCTGAGTTGCTGTGGTTCCTAAATGCTCCACTGTATAATAATACTACTCACAAACGATCATAGAGGAAAGACATTTTATGAACTGTCTTGTTGCAGTGGTATCTTACTGTTACACTAACATGCTGGAATTCATTGATTAAGACATTTACATTTACATTTATAGAGGCTGGAATCTAGAGGTTCCTCACGCTTAGATCCTATTGAAACAAATGTCTTTATGGAGTTAAATACTCCTGAAACAGATGAGTCTTCAGTCTGCGTTTGAAGACAGTGAGGGACTCAGCTGTTCGGACTCCCAGGGGAAGTTCGTTCCACCATTTTGGTGCCAGAAAAGAAAAGAGTCTGGATGCATGTTTTCCTTGCATTCTGAGGGACGGTGGGTCAAGCCGAGCTGTACTTGATGCTCAAAGAGCTCTTGGTACAGCTCGAGTTTTGACCATTGCCATCATGTATGGAGGTGCTGGTCCGTTTTTGGCTTTGTAGGTCAGCATCAAAGTTCTGAATCTGATGCGGGCGGCTACAGGGAGCCAATGAAGGGAAGGCAGCAGAGGACTTACGTGACAGAGGTATGTCCCAATAAGAGGTATGTCCCAGTAGTTTTGTCCATATACTAGTGGATCTAAAAAATAGAATACTGTTAAAAAGCTCATTCATCATTTTAAATAGATCTGATATTCGTTTTTGTGAAATTCAAATTCATTTACATAGTGATTTTATCTATGAATATCTTACAATGAAACACTATGTAGACTTACAGACAGATCCAGGTCCAGGCCTCATTTGAGCAAGTCAAAAGGCAACGGTAGTGAGGAAAAACTCTGTCAGACTAAGAGGAAGAGGAACCTTGAGAGGAGCCGAGGAACCATCCTCCTCTGGTCGACACCAGATAGCACATCAAGATAACAGAAGAACAAAAATAACAAGTGAAAATGAGTGAGATAATGAAGAGCTATGGCTAATGAGACCATGACACACAGCAGAGAACCGGGTTGGGCAGCAGGACAGCAGAATGAGGGGAAGACACAGGAGTGTTTATTGAACACAGAGTGTGTATTGACCAGAGCATCACCTAGCTCAGAGCTTTCATAAGCACACAGAGCTTTCAGTTGCATACAGAGCTTAAACTAGTTCTGTACTTTCGCTTTCACACAGAGCTTAACGAGCAGCTTTCACTAGTAACGGCTTAAATGGGTTTTAACAAGCTAAAAGGAGCAAGTGTGTGGTACATTAGGTCCATTAGCAGCTGCTGCTGTGTTTTATGGACACACTGTGCGCTAGGAGAAGCAGTTTAGACGACCTAGTGGATTTGAAGTAGGTGACATAAACAGATGACAACTCTGAAGGGATCTGACATCAGAAGGGAAACGTACACCCGAAGACCCTTTTCTTTTGAAAAATCTCTCTTCAGCAAAGATCACAATACATTCTCTGCTGGTTCACGGTAAATTCATCAGAAGCCACAGATAATAGATAGACGAGAATCATGAAAGTTAGTCGACTTATACTTATAATGTGCAAAGGAGCCTTTTTCTCAGGCACTTTTTGCACATTGCCATTACTCTAAACGGCTTGAAAAGAGGAATGCATAAAGTATGTGCGTTCATATTTACTATTGCATCTCAAACAAATGTAATATTGTGTGAATATTTTAAATGAAAAATGATCAACTGTGTTAAATTTGTAATTATCAAACCTGAATTTTAACATTTTCACAAGCTATAAGCCATCCCGATCAACAGTAATGTAATATATATATATATATATATATATATATATATATATATATATATAGAGAGAGAGAGAGAGAGAGAGAGAGAGAGAGAGAGGGAGAGAGAGAGTATGAAGTATGTCACTTTTACATGTAATAAATACTGTATAAAAACTATCTAGTACTTTAGGTCCAACTAGCCTCTTTCTGTGCTTGCAAATATGTGGGGAAAAGGCTGGTGTGATGCAAATATGCAAGATATGCAAATAAGCACCTGCTGCTTTAGAAAATACTAAATATGAATGGAAATATCTAAACTGCTATTCTATAATGTCTATTGTCACACAATAAATAGATTTGTGCCGATTCATCCATCACTGTGATAATCAAATCATACAGTTCTTCTTCCTGTTGTTATATCACTTCAGTCTGACACAGAGAGCAATGCCTTAATGATTGAAAGGGTAAACGGAGACTTTGCAAACAAACAACCTAATGAATTACTTTATTGATTTAATCCTCTCGAAAGCAACGCTCTGCAATAGCATTGTGATAATCTGTTCTTCAGTTATAAGAGAGGAACATTTCCATAGGAAGAGAAGTTTTGGCTGAATCGCTTCGTTACAATTGCTCACACCAATTGTGAGGGCTTACCGTATTCCACCCCCAGCTGGACTTGGGTCTCTAATCAAGGGTATTTATTTCATTTTCACTTTGTCATTAAGTGGTGCTTCATTAGCGACTGCTTTTACAGTGTTAATTACAATCAGAAGAAGAAAGAGATCTGATAACAGCTTTTACTTACAGTGCAAAATAATCGATCAGCAAGTCAGTAATCAATTGTGCATCATTAAGAGCTCAGAGTCAGATCCCTACAACAGGGGGGGAAGGCTGCGCTTTAAAAGCAGTAGGACATCCAGCTTGTGTAATATGGCATGCAGAAAACTTGCATCTGTGCACTTGCAACTTTACAGCAGAAGGTAGAAACCTTCTCAATATTCAATGGAAGACATGAATTTATTCTTGGTCATTTTATGCTGCTTCTCTTGGTCTGTTCATCATGAAATTTTGACAAAATTGAAAATAAAGTGGAAATAAAGTCTTTTTTTTTTGCATGACTGTGTAGACACCCCTTCTAATGAATGCATTGCTGACACAGATGCACAAATGCACACACAGCTTGTCTAGTCATTGTTGAGAAGAACTGCCAATATAATAGGACTTTCTGGAGCAGATAAACATGAACCTACTGGCACCATGCCTAATGCCAGGCCTGGGCGAGAGGGGTATAAAGCCCCCAGCTTTTAGCTGTGGAGCAGCGGAACTGTGTCCCCTGGAATGACGGAGCTCAATCCAATACTTTTGGGATGAGTTGGAGAGTTGGGGATGAGGTGCATTGGTGATCATCCAACAGCCTGGTCTTGTTAACGCTCTTGTCACAGAATGCAATCAAATCTGGTAGAAAGCATGCTTTTCGACACCCTTGACTTTGAAGAAACAATGTATAAGGAGATGTCCCAATACTTTTGTCCATACGGTGTACATGAACTCATAGGTGATGATAAACAAATGGGTTGAGTGTGTTTCAGCTTGGAACTGTTGGACTCTGATTCCGTCTGGAATGACGCGGGATATAAGTTATAACTGAAGTTATCGGAGCTCTGAGATGAGCTCAGGTGCAAAGGTTCGCTTTCAGCTGGAGAGAACGCACAACGTGCCACAAATACGCGCACAACAACGTGAAGGAAGGGGGGGGAAAAAGGAGCCACGGTTCTTTGTTTGTAAGAGAGAGGATATGCGTGGTATTCCCGTCAGCATGTGCGTGTGTATGTCTGTGTGCAGTAACGGGAAATCTGTTTTCTACACGGAACGCTCCGGCGAGACAAATGTTCAACTGTACATGGACAGATGTGGCTTCAGATCAAGTCAGAAGCACGTTTTTTTTTTTGTCAAGAAGTGAAAGCACACAGCACGATCGGTTTTGTAAAAATAGTACTCTTTAATATAAATTATTGAAATATTTTATAAATATAAATATGTGCAAAGTTCCTTGCTGCATTTTTATTGTAATGCCTTTGTTTTCAGATATTCAAGCTTGCACTGTAGGTCATTAGACTAGACCTTAATATCCCATATCTTTATAAAAGACAGAGTACAAAACATGTTGTCCTCTTGTGGGGACACATGTAAACATTGTCCCTGTTGGACAAAGTAAAAAAAAAAAATTATTAAAAAGAAAAAAAAAAAGAACAAGTGGAACCATAAGCCCTTCCAACGACTCACTATACATTCATTTAATTGTAGAGAGCATGTCCTGCTGAAAGATACTACGTCACTGTTACTGAATGAAGGTTATGAGGCAAGACTGATTACTCCTTAACACGTACAGGACAGAACGGACGCCTCTACTTTTAGAGGAACACGATCCTCCATGTCAAACTCCAGGACCAGCAAGTAAGTCAGGGTCGTGCGTACTGTGCTTGGCTCTGCTTCACAGTACGTGAACTGTCAGCTCTTGGAAGTTTGTGTTGTATTGTAAATTCATCAGCAGCATGTTGTTCTAGAATTGTCTGCCATTTCTAGGCAAAAGTGAAACTGTTTACCTTGGTTCCCCCGTTGAGAACAAAGTTACAACAGTCCACCGAGTTCTCCTTCAATCAGAAGTGTATGGTCAGAGGCTGAAACCGCCTGTAGTAACAGGCCTCTCCTGTCTGCTTTGATCCTTCTGTTTTGACGCATTCTGAAGCATCAGTCTGGTGTTGTGACCCCTTCTAATGGCCAGTGTTGACACAGAGGTGCCTGTAGTGAGTTGCCGTCACATTCCCTTCACCGCGCCAACTCATGAGGCAGTTATGCTTGGCAAGCCCCAGTGGAAATGTATATGTCACTGCAAACAACCAGCTCTGGGCACTCCCTTAAACACAGACAGCCAGAACTCTTCTCCAAGCAGAGTCAAACTGTCAATGAGGGACGAAAAGGTGTGAAAGAGCTTTTCCTGTAGCAGAAGGCTGGGACACAGCAGCACACTTAACCCTCGTGCTACCTTGCTGTCACTCACGTTACTCTTCAACGGGCTCCACGTTTTCCAGAACCAAAGTGAGAACAAAACAACGGGGGCTAAAAGATGATGATCATACAATCGGCTTATCTGCTTTCACTCGTGTCCTCCACTCCTCTGTTGTCAGTTCAACAGTTCATATGTACTTGTGCTGTCCATCACACTCCCCACAGATCACACTACAGAGGTCAAAGGCACAGTTGGCCACGACTGGCCTGCAATACTGATAGATGCCAAGAGCTCACGCCGTTATACTCCAGGGCTTGTAGTACTGCTCAGATGCTCTCCATCTTCTCGTGGGCTTCTGCTGGTCAATTCCATCACTGCCCTCACCGTTCTGCACATCTGGTCGGCAGCAGGCAGTGGCTGATTAGATGGGTGCATCATAGTCCTGGAGGAACTCTTGAAGTGTCTGAGGCAGCTGGTCGCGCTTAGCGGATATGTCTATGTGTCCATTAAGCGTCTTGCGGCAGAGGTGCTGCAGGCTGGACATGCTAGAGGCCAGGGGTCGGAGCAGCTGCAATGGAATCTTCTCTCCTCCAGAGTAGATGAAGTAAGTACTCCCGTCCACTCCGCTGCTGCCATCAATGCTAACCCCCCCAGTCTGGACCACAGATGTGGTGGCTTCCGTTCCTCGAGCAGAGGGCATGTAATGATGTATGAGTTTCAAGACACAATCAAACCGCGGAACAGCCTGCAAGCTCCGGGGATCTGTCTGCAGGAAGAAGGAGCAGGCATCGCACTGGATGCGCAAGTTCTTGGTGCCCGTGGCCGTCTTCACGCTTAGGGTGAAGAAGTGGTGGTGGTCCGAGCTGTCCCGCACCAGGAAGGTGCCAGGGGGCTCCGTGCTCAGCAGGGAGCTGGCCTCCTTGCCGTTCACGGCGTTCCAGTAGAAGCCGCTCTCCTGGAGCTTGCGCACAGCCGCCATCACCATCTCATACTGTGCCCCGGAACTGAAGGTTTTGAAGCGGTGAGGGGACAGGCGCACTCCGCCTTGGAAGGGGCTGCTGCTCATGGCGCCGTCAAACCTGCTGTGCGTTACCATGGCGCTCTGCCTGCGCCCTGTCCCGCCCAGCCGCTGCTGGGGCTCGGGGTCCAGGGCCGAGGAGCCGTCCCAGCCAGGGCGCACATGCAGCGGGGAGCAGCAACACAAAACCCAGAGCTCCACTGCCTCCTCAACATCCAGAAGGAATGACGGCTCAATGGGTAAGGAACGCAGCTGGATGAGGGAAAAGGACAAAAACAGGACATGTGTCAGTGTATGCTCAGTACACGTCCGAGCATCAGGACATCTGCCATGATGTGGGCTTGAACTGTAAGCAGTAACAATTACGACTCATAACCTAGAAATAAACCTGCAGGTCAGTGGATTAAACCGAGTCGGTGGAGTCCTTGTGATGGTGGATGTCCTGCGGCGTATCCTATACTGCCTAATATATACCCAGACAGATTAACTGGCGTGCAATCGAAACTTTATCTTTAGTTAACTGCTGCACTGCCGATCACGTACACCTGATACAGGCAACACTTCGATCGCTCTCCGGCTTTCGGAGGCAGTTCATCTGAATGAGGTCCTCCGGTTCATTATGAATGACCCAATTCCTCATTCATGCCAGACGGGCTCTTTCTCGTCCTGGAGACAAAGCTCATAAATTAGACACACATGCAGAGAGCGGCTCCTGTGCCTCATGAAAACAATGCAATAACACTGGCTGTGTAAGGCTGCAGTGGGCTGGCTCTAAAGCACAGACTTCTCAGAACCTAACAGAACAGCCCGGTCCCAGGGCTTCACAGGTAGATCACAGAGTACCACAGGGCTGATCCAGAACCCTAAGCACAGCATTCACTGCCATCACCATCAGCTGCATGTTCCAGCTCCTGCACGCAGTTCTGTCCATGCAAAAAGCCCGTAAGAGCCAGGCGGGTCGGGTTACCTCGAAAGTGTCTGCAGCGTCCAGCTCCGCCTGGTCAAAGCCGGAGCGTCTCAGCCTGTCTCACCTCCGAGCAGAGGGGTAGTGGAAGTACTGTTCTTTTCATCGAGTGAGGGCAGACTATTTTCTCAAAGGCTCCACCCCTTCGTATTCCAGTAAGAGACACACACACGCGCGCGCGCGCACACACACACACACACACACACACACACACACTTTCTCTCGCTCTCTTTTGGCGGACTGCCAATAAATATTCAGCGTGACCTTTTTCTACGGGATGATTCCTGGTATTGGCAGCCCCCCCGCTCTCCTCTCACCCCGCCCCCCCCGCCACAGCCACCCCAGGTGAGAAAGTTAAAGCGCCCTTGCAGAATTAACTGCACGCGCTCGTATCCTTTTATGCGTGTTTTCTTATATTTATATATTTGTTCTTATTTACTCCTATTTACTCTTATTTATTTTTATTTAATCTTATTTATTTATTTTTCTTTACTCTTATTGTTTTTTTCTTTACTCTTATTTATTTAGTTTTCTCTTCACTTATTTACTCTTATTTATTTATCTTTATTTACACTTATTTATTTGTTTTTGTTTACTCTTATTTATTTATTTGGTTTACTCTTATTTACTCTTTTTAATTTATTTTTATTTACCCTTATCTAATTATTTTGTTTACTCATTGATTTATTGTTGTTTACTCATTTATTTATTTTGTTTGCTCTTATTTATTTTGTTTACTCTTATTTATTGAATTTTATTTACTCATTTATATTTGTTTACTCTTATTTATTGAATTTTATTTACTCATTTATTTTTGTTTACTCTTATTTATTGAATTTTATTTACTCTTATTTTATTTAGTTATTTTACTCTCATTTACTCTCATTTGTTCTTACTTATTCCTATTTATTATTATTTACTCTTATGTACTCTTATTTATTCCTATTTATTCGGATTAATGTTTATGTACTCATTTACTTTTATTTACTCTTATATTTTTCTTATTTACTCTTATATTTTTCTTATTTACTCTTATTTACTCTCATTTATTCTTATTTACTCTTATTTATTTTTAATTTATCCTCAGAAGTCATGACAGGTTGCTTTAAGTTCTGCAGATGTAATGCTCTGGTTTTCATTCTCAACTTCCTCCAGTCTTGGAGAAAATGCATAGGCTGCCTATAGCATCCTTTAAGATGAGTCGTGCGCCGCCTACAGGTTGAAGAGTCAGTTGCAGTGAGTGCCCTTTGCAGCAAGCCAGCTGAGTAATCATAATAATATTAATATAATGTTTATATATCTATATAATCCAGCAATGGATGAAACATGCAGGGGTCTGTCAGGAGCCCACTTACTTATTGACATTTTACACACACACACACACACACACACACACACACACACACACACACACACACAAAACGAATTGTTTTTATTAAAAATTGCCCTGTTTTAAATCATTGTAAATCATTTGTTTATCTGTCAATGCAACATTTCCTTCTGGTTGCAACTGTTTGTGCAACTAAAGTTATGATACATTATTTTAAATCAACTTAAAGTCTTATAAACATTACAATTCATGATCATCTATTTGCAATTTTGAGTAAATGTTACTGTTTTGAGTAATGTTACTGCATTATTACTGAACACTTTGTATAAATCCTTTATTAACATTGTGCTCGTCTGTTTATTTTAATATCTTTCTGTTGTTGTTCTGTTCTGGCTGAAATTTGTTCCACAGTTGGATTTTTCTTGTAGAACATCTGTATTTCTGTCTGTTCACAACCACAGCAGCTCAAAAACAAATATGAAAATGTTCATTTGTGATCATCCTTTCAGACAGGAGTCAGATTTTCTATTCATCACAGGTAAATTCATACCATTTCTGTTCTTTTACTGTTGATCCATCACGACAATCAGAAATCCAGAGTCTCACTTTATAAGATATGAGTTTATTTCATTTGACTAAATGACTAATCAGACAGAATCAAAAACTCAATAAAAGAAAACATGAAACATGACAGTTTACATTTCTGAATAAAACTGGGAACTACACACACACACACACACACACACACACACACACACACACACTCTCTCTCTCTCTCTCTCTCTCTCACACACACACACACACACACTCTCTCTCTCTCTCTCTCTCACACACACACACACTCTCACACACACACTCTCTCTCTCTCTCTCTCTCACTCACACACACACACACTCTCTCTCTCTCTCTCTCTCTCTCTCTCTCACACACACACACACACACACACACACACACACTGCAGTGGCTGCTGTCGCTCTGATTCACATAAAGTTCCTGAATTCAAAGTCTTTAGAAAGATGGCGGCGCCCATGAGCTGGAGGAGACTCCTGAGCTGTGTGTTCAGACCGGCTCTCTGTGGGCTTCTCAGCAGAACCTCAGAGCGGTTCCTCATCAAGCACGACAGGAGGAGAGGGTAACCTGCCTCACTGCGTCTTACACAGCATGCTGGGTTTGTCGCGTTTGTCGCTGAGCTGAGCTGGGCTGGGCTGGGCTGAGCTGAGCTGGGTTGGGTTGGGCTGGGCTGAACTGGGCTGGGTTGGGTTGGACTGGGCTGGATTGGGCTGGGCTGGGCTGGGCTAAAATAAACTGGGCTGAGCTGAGCAGAACTGGGCTGGATACCATCTCCCACCACCTGTGTTGGGTCTAAGTGGCTTCTCAGGACAGACCTTCCATATGATGTGTTTGTGCATCATGTGCATGTTTACTGCACCTTCTTTGTCTTGAGTGTCTTGTATTGAGGGTCTTACTATCCCTTGCTGTCCATTTGCTGCTGTAATAATGTGAATTCCTCCACTGTCGGACTGATAAGGCATTATCTGATAATCTTATATTAGATATTTACTGGGAACTGTTTCAGTTTCAAGTCCTGTTCAGTTTCGTGTTCGATTTTTTTTCTCAATGGAAAATGTCCATCTCCAACTGGGCCACTATGCAGCCTTATCTGCAGCCTTTGCTTTTATACGCCCAGTTTCCCAAAAGCATCTTAACATTAGGAATAACTTAAGAGGGAGAGAAGGTGAAGAATATAGCACGTATACGTTCATCCCTTTCTTCTACTGCTGCTGAAACAGTGATCCACGTTTTCATCACATCCAGAATTGACTACTGCAATAGCTTTCTAGTTGGTACATCCAGTAAAACACTAAACAAATTTCAGTATATCCAGAACTCGGCTGCATGTCTTCTTACTCATACACGTTCTCGAGATCACATTACACCTGTTCTTCAAAAGCTCCATTGGCTTCCTGTTGCCCAAAGCATTCAGTTCAAAATTCTCTTAATCACTTATAAAGTCCTCCATAACCAGGCTCCATCCTATCTTACAGACTTGCTTCATCAATACACTCCTCGTAGCCTTCGCTCTTCTGACGCTACCCTGCTGTCTGTTCCCATTCGGACTAATCAACGGACCTGGGGTGATGGAGCCTTCTCCGTAGCTGCTCCCACTCTATGGAACTCTCTTCCTAAACTCATAAGAGACTGTTCTGATCTGTCTGTCTTTAAGTCATTGCTTAAAACCCACCTTTTCAGATCTGCTTTTAATTTGTAATATGGTCATTTTTATTGTGTTCTGTAAACTTGTTGATCATTTTCCTGCTCTTCCCACCTTCCTATCATCCTTTCTCTTTTCTTTGTTGAAATTTAGCTTTATGATTCTTACTGTTTTATGGTTTAGTTCTAATTTTATTATTCTACAGTTTTTATCTGTAGTGTTTGTAAAGTGTCTGAGTGTCTTGAAAAGTGCTATATAAATCAAATATTATTATTATTATTATTATTATTATTATTATTATTATTATTATTATTATTAATAATAATATCCTGACCTCACAAATGCTCTTATTGCTGAATGCAGTAAAATCCTCACAGCAATGCTCCAAAATCTAGTGGAAGGCCTTCCTTTAAGACTAGAGACAGTTACTCCAATAAAATCAGGACAATGTATTTTTAATACCATCGATTTCCGAAGAAACAATAAACGAGCATGTGTCCCTATATTTTTGTCCATATAATAAATGGTTACATTTTTCGTCTGGATGCTAAATGCTTAGACCGAATGTTGGAGGGCAGAATAATAGTTGGCTGTATATTTCTTCTAATGTTGTTTAAAGTAATATTAAATAATAATTTAATTATTATTTAATTATAGTAACAGTCAGAATTGTTCACAGTGGTGTTTATAGTAACCAGACAAACAAAGAATTTATGATGCTTAAAGCTACCGTTCGACATAATTACACTGAGTGGGGATGAAAACGAATAGCCTGAAATGTCTTTTTTGAACATGTTCATGTTGAACACGTTCAAGTCTCACATCTGTAGGTTCTTTTTTGGCTTTGGTTAGTAAATAAAGTTAAAATGGTGGAATTCCTCTTAACATCAAGTGCTTTATTTTATAGCAGCTCATTTTAGGGCTTAATTAGGGAACAAAAATCTGACATATCAACCAACACTAAAGCCAATAGAAAAGGTACTGTTCAATTTATTTACTGTTTCTATTTTTGGACATTTGGCATTACACGTTTCACTGGTTTCGTTCATAGTTCGTACACTCTGGAGCTATGAGGTTCTTTCTGCATTCTGATCAGGCTTGAGATATAGAGCCTTAAAATCATTGTAGTGACATTGATATATATGGAGATAACAACAAATACTGTCTGTTTTCTAGATTTTAGTCTAAAATGCAACTTAAAAATCAAAATAGTATAATGTTGGTCACAGAATAAGACTATGTAAAGAAGTCAACGCTGATAAAATGCCAGAACCTTAAAGTTCCAAAGGCCCGAGTTGTTAATGTTGTTGCTAGGGCTGGGCGATATGACTGCACATCTCATATCTCAATAAGTTCAAGACAAATGGCCCATGATTTATGAAACAATATATGGTGCTAAAGTATCAGTATTTATTGTGAACCAGAGCATGTGATATATTTAAATAGTAAATATCTGTGAATCTAATAAACATAGGAGAACTATGGTATTTCACTGACTCAGCAGACTGTACTGGATGATGTTTGAGATGGGAGAGTCAAACCAAACCATGTCCATGGAATGAAATCACCCACAGATGGTAACTTGCATAACATTACAATGTTATTTGGTTACTTTGTGTTAAAACATTTCCAATATATCAATATTCACGATGTATTGCCCAGTCCTAGTTGTTGCATGTGTTTTTGCCTCATGTTTTTGCCACAACTTGCAGCTGTAAACAGCTGGATATGCTGTGCATTTTGATGATGACTTGTTTTGTGACTGGGTCGTACGGTGGTGCGAATGCAACCCCTTCTCCCCTCAGGAGAAACATCATTTTGTGGAAAGGGCTGATAATATTCATAATCCAGTGGTGCACAACAGTGCAGCACTACATGCATCCACTATATTCACTATCGTGTGAGACGACTGAATCGTGGTTTGTGAACTAGTGAAATCGAGCCAGTCACAGAAGTGAAATAAACCTTTGACAGAGTCCCATCCTCAGCCTTATTTATGCTTCGGGTAGCTACAGCCTGTGGACGGTCATGGTTTCTCGGCATGGTAGACATTCCTCCCTTCTTTTGCTTTTCAGAATAAGAATGTGAAATCTAACTGTATTTGTGTGGTTAGTGTGGGTGCAGTGGAGAAAAACATGTCTGGGACTGGGTTTGGGTTGGGGTGAACTCCGGATGACCTTGGTGTTTGGCAGCGGATCTGAGTAGGGTTGTAGAGTTAGACTTTCATGCTGTCTCATGTAGGTCGTGTTATTACCTTTCTGTCGTCCGAGCAGTGTCGTTGTTGGCGTGGACTCTGATACTGTGTTTAAGTAGCTGTGCTGTGCCGTTGACGTGTGGTGTAGGACATGGTGAAATGATCCGATATCGGGAGATAAACAAACAACCTACAAGTAAATGGTAACAGTTTATGGTCAATGACACAATGAAGGTATCTGGTGGAAGTTCTCAGTGTTGTGCCAGATGTTTTTTAATGCTGCAGATCCACATGGGGAAGCAGTCGTGGTCTGGTGGTTGGGGGACCAACCTTGTGACTGGAAGGTCACCGGTTCGAATCCCTGAAGTGGCAGAACATGACTGAAGTGCCCCTCCCCAAGCTGCTCCCTGGGTGCTGCCCACCACTCCGGGCACGTGTGCTCACTGCCCCTGGTGTGTGAAGTCACTAGTGTGTATCGATGGGTAAAATGTGGAGGATTAATTGCCGTGTGTGCACAAAAAAGTATAATTACTATCACATTTCAATGTGATTTCAGGTGATTTTGGTGTTTGGTAACCTGTCTTACATTCTTTCTAACACAGTATTTCATTTGGATCCTTCTGCCGATGTGGTGTTGAACTGTTCCTGTGCGATTCTCACTCTGTGCTCTACAAACGGGCAGTTGAACAGTCCGTCACTCTTTTACAGTAGAGGGTGAAGTCATTCTGATCTGTATCTCTGTGTCTGCTGCACTCATTACTGGAAGAGGTGAAAATGGGTGTATATGTTGTTTAAAAAATTAACCTTAAATCCTTCTTACAAGCAAGACCTCAGTGGCAGATTATTTTACTTACTGCAATCTTGTGACTAATCACTTTCAGCCTCCAGCCAGGGTGTGATGATGTCTTTAACGTTGTGATGTCTAAGCAAACCAAAGACGACATCATCAAGTGAAAAAGGAACGAAAACTCGCAATCACAACAGGAAACTGATGAAATACATTAACCAGCAATGATCCCCTGGTGGCTCATTCTTTCTGGGACTGTTTTTGAAATAACGTCATTTAACTTCGAGTGTGAACATGTGTCATATTAATTTCAACACCTTTTAATCGGGGGCAAATCTGTGGAGCTGTCTCCTTTGCTGCTGGCCTGAGAGAGACGTCCCTCCTTTACAACTTCATTTTAGCATTTTTAATTCTGTGAATCACTATTGGAGCTGCAGGAGCCAATCAGCACAGAGATTTAATACTCCAGCCTTTAATACTTCAGTGCCACGTCAGCACTTTTAAAACAAAATTGCTTCTTCAAATTCATACCATAGAAGAACCAGTTTTGCATCCCTGAAGAGCTTGAATATGAACCCTGTGAGAGAAATATGCCGCTTTCTAACATTACTTTATGGTCTTAACGACGTACCAAATGGTTTTCTTACTCCAGTGTCTCTTTGCAGATTGCTCTTCATCTGCTGACCTGAAGTGGTACCTCCCTTCTTTCTATGACCCTTTGGACGTCAGTTTATATGGTGATACAATCAACCTCCTGAAGAGTGTTGATGGTCGCCCACCTGTGCAGAGTCAACATCTCCCCCTTTAGGAGCATCCCAAGTGCCCTCACCTTCATCCCCCACTTACCCCTCCTTCAACTCCTCTTCAATCCCCCTCCTACCTTCCGCAATGTGTATATAAGGTCCTCCTGAAATAGCTCAGATCCGACTGGGTAGACTGTGTAGACTGGACCAACTGACGATGTAGACTGACCAGACTGCTGACCAACTAAGCTGTGCCTGTCTATGATTTTCTGACTGCATGTGAATAAACCCATGTGAAGCTGAACATCTAGTCTCCTCACACCTATTAAAGTTTTGGACCTCCAACAGACTCGAACTGACTGAATGTGTCCTGTAACTGTAGATCACAGTTAAGAAAGATTTAGGACGTTGTAATTCTGCATTTAATCCAAACTGTTTTCAACAGAACCCATTCGGTGTTCAGACGGTGCTGACTGTGTTCCCAATACTCATCCCGTAGGTCCTCCCTGCTCCTCCTGGCTCCTCTCCTGGCAGAGACAGACACCAAACTCACTTCCTCCAGGCCTCCAGGCTCTACCGCAGGGCTCCACTCTCGCTTCCAGTGGATCGCTGACCATGTGCCGGCCTTCAAGGTGCCCGGAGGCCGCATCCACATCCTTCGCTCCCCTGATGATTTCTATCAGACCATGAAGGTGTGTGCCCGGCCATGTGCGTGGCATGAGTTTGAATTAGCCCCAAGTGTGTCACATAGCTTGTACATGAAGACTTAGCAGAGGATTTGTATTTTGACTGTGTAGCTGTAAGAAAGGGAATCCAGATGTAGAGCCACATGAAATCCATTGATTTCCAACAGGTTTATGCATTTTGCTCACTTTCTTTTTACCCCGTTCACAGTTTCAGGGCTTTCTCGTTTTTTTTGGGGTTTTTTTATGATTGTTCCTTTAAAAAATAGGCTTCATCACAAAAGTCATGAGGCTCTGCAAATGTCAGGCTGTGTGTGTGAGAGTTGTGCTATGAACACGTCAGAATTTGCCTGAGAATGTTTGTGCAGGTATGCCTAGAATTTAAAATCTCTTATTTCCTGGTGTTGGAGTATAAATAAATGTATTTGTTTATGAGAGAGAGAGAGAGACACCATGTGTGGGGCAGTGTAGGTCATCTTAAGAGGAAGCAGATAAGTAATATCAATGCATAAATAAAATTAATCTTTTCAGTGACTGGTTAACATCTTTTCAAGGCTGTCAGCATTTATATCTGTGACTGACAAACGGGCAACGTTCACTGTCATTTATTTATTTTTTTTTCCCAGCTGCTGCTGACAGGAATGCATGTTGAAATGCAAAACGCTTTCTGTTTGACTTCTCCAATAATTAACCCTGCTGGTTGTTTCCTTTACATGCCAGCGGTTACTCCTTCTTGTTACTGCTCACGTGACTTATCATTCTCGTGCTCTCTTTTGCCCATTAATGAAATACTTGATTGTGTTCGAATGGAAATGTATTCGAAAGGTCAGCCTGCTTCGCTTGGTTCGTCCGCCAGTCTGTAACAAGTTTGGTTTATTGGCTTTCTCCACCAGGATACTGCAGTTACAGACCCTGTTTTGCTGCTCTATTCAGTGGAAAGGGTTCATACCTCATGGGGGAAATGCACTTAGTTGAAAGAGAATTGATTGATTTAGCTTTATGATTTCCCCACGCTCCGTCAGAAGACTGTCTTAGTGCAGTAACAGCAGTGGAAAAAGTCATGGCCCCCTGCTGATGTTACCTTTTTGCTTGAATACCTTTATGCTTATGAAATCTAGTTTGTAGCTGAAACATTTAGGTGTGAACAAATACACTGCATTTAACGTATTATTAGGTGACACAATTAATGTGGGCATGTTCTGATGAATTCCGGACCAAAATTGAATTTCCACATACATACATACATACATACATACATACATACATATCCGTTCCTGCTGATGCCAGTTAGATGTGGGCCTTAAAATATAGAAACTGCAACTGGATCCATTTGCATTACAGAGGAATATTTAATGACTTTTTAGAAAACATACTTATAAGGTGTCATAAGCCAATAAAATGTCATCAAATATCAACGAATCTGAATATTTCTATGACGCATATGGACGGACAATTTCACCATATCGTCATATAATCATGTGATTTACATGAGACTGTGACAGTCTTGTTTAATTAGATGAATTGCAGCACATTATGCAAAATCGTGTTATGCACTGTTATGCAAGGTGTGAAAAGACCTTCAGCTTGGTAATAGTTTATAATCAACAAATCCTTGGAGGCTGAATACAAACCCATGCCCCACTTTTCAGATTATATTCGTTAAAAAAAATATTAAAGCTGTGTATCATTTGTTTTTCACTTCACAACACTTGCTATTTTGTGTTGGTCCATCACATAAAATCCCAGTAAAATCCATTTGTGTTTGTGGGTGTAAGATCAACAAACGTGTGAAAAGTTCAAGCGTTCACAAGTGAATACTGCATTTTTTTCTGCATGTCAGAATATTGCAATAATTATTATGTATCGTGGAAAATGTACTGAAATACCCCGATATAATATTTTTACCATATCGCTCGCCGCTAATTGATACCACATGATTCTGACAATGTCCTGCATTTCTGCATTTCATAATGTTAATATAAGCTTTGGGCTGGAACGGTCAATATAAATAGGGGTCAGAATAAATCAGATCCAGTACACATGGCTCTAATGTTCAGAGGTTCCTTAAGGCCTAGTTTATGTGAAGCATCTGTGTTGGATTAGTGCTGCAGTTAAACTCTGGAGGACTGTGGGTCTCCGGGATCAGAACTGAGCACCTGTGATGTAATGTATGGAATAAAAATGTCTAAATGAATCCTTCGAAATGTCTAATAAACAGGCTTAATTGAATAGGAACAAACAATGTTGAGCCTTTCAAAAAATCCAACGGCTTAGTTTAAACCGATATCGATGAATTGTAAATCGTAGTAGCACGAATCATTCTATGGTATTATTACAGCCTTATTATGCATTTGTGTTCGTCCAGGCGCGGATTAAGACAGCAAAGAGACGAGTGATGATGGCGTCCTTGTATCTCGGCACAGGACCACTAGAGCAGGATCTGGTAGGTTTGGTGGACTAAGCAGAATGATTCTTTGGGGGATTATTGAAGAATTGCTGGAGTTTCAGTTTCTATTTATAGTTGCTGCTGCAGGATAATTATATTTGCAGACAATTACTAGCCTTTAATACAGTTCATATTTTTAATCAAACTAATTGTAAAAGGAATTTCCAAAATGGCTGGTTTATTTATATGCTTACAGGTCAGTTGTTTGGAAGAGGCACTTGAGCGCTCTCAGGAAGATCCAGCTGCTAATCTAAAAGTGTCTATACTACTAGACTACACCAGAGGATCTAGAGGTCTAGTATTCTACTCCTTTCATTTCCTCGCTTTGCTCCTCCCAAACGTTACCCAGAGTCAACCACGTTAAAACACAATGGCCCGCATCTGACTTGACATTGTGTTAAAACTTGATTCCTGAGAACAAGCACTAAGGAACACGGAACCAGAGGGGGAAAACCCACCGTACGTTCTTTCTGTGGAATTCTGAAGGGTACAGCTAACAGCCAGTGTGTGTGTGCATGGGTGCTTAGAGCAGGGGGTGTACTTTTCCAGTTCCTACTTAACCAAGAACCTTTCTTGCGGTTAAAAGAGGGAACCTTTTAGAAACTATTTGTCATCTTCCTGTCAGATCTGTCAGCTTATTATCTAAAACACGTCAAAAGTGCCTTCTGACATGTTGGGAAATTCAATATCGGGAGCTCATTACGTAAGTGATTTGAGTCATTCGTTGTGGAGGTCTCTCTCATTCATTTTAGGCCTGATGTTCGAATTGCTCTTTGAATTGAAATCTGCTCTGGTGTCTTTTGGCAGGAAAGAACAACTCTCGTACGATGCTGCTGCCTTTGCTGATGCGTTTCCCAGAGCAGATGAGAGTATGTCTGTATCACACTCCAGACCTGCGTGGTCTGCTGCGACTTTCAGTGCCGGAACGCTTCAACGAGACCATCGGTGTGCAGCATATCAAGGTGTACTTGTTTGACGACAGTTTGATCATCAGTGGGTAAGGACGGGAAAAAAAAAAAGCCAACAACTGTATCTGCCATCAAATGCAAGATAGACGGACAATAAAGTACAGTTCTATGGTTGTAGCAGGCAGATTTTACAGTGCTACAGTTCAGTATGTGGCCTGTAAATGTTGCTTATTGAACCTCACAGATAGGAATGTGGCAAGCAGTTCAAATTAAAATGGAATAATGTTTGTATACTAGCTTCAGGATTTATAATATTATGAATTTTGTTAGGGATTGAAAATATTCCGTGAAAATATTCCGAAAAATGTCCTAGACGATGTGTCATTTCACCAGTTCTGACCTCATTTCCACCGTTAAAGATCAAATGAGTTATGAAATATAAGTTATGAGGAAATATAATATGATATAATATTTAAATATAATAATAAAAGTCTTATGGATTAAAGAATGGATCACAAACCCTTTCATGACCAAACCCACCTGTATCTACTTTTACTCAGTAAATATTAATTCTATTTATTACCCTTATTTGTCCTGTATTTACATGTGATCCATTCAGCTCGAATATTCAGTATGAACACGTTAATACAGTTTAAACGGAGTTTCACATTAAATGTGACCGAGCTTCACATAACCGTTACTGTCAATACTGGTTTCACTGGTGTGTTACTGAGAAATAACTGACCCAAGTTCAGCAGCAGGGACCTGCAGACATATGACGGCAGCTGCTCGTCCCTTTGCTCGATGCTCCTGCGACAGTGCTTACCTCACTGGTCATTCCTGACAGGAGCGATTTGGATGTGCGGTGAACCAGTCTCTGTGAGACTGTGCACACTACACCCGGACCCCCATGCTGCCCCAGTTTGGGATGAAGGCACATCCCATTACTCTGCTATCTTCTTCCTATGATCAGCATAAGCTTAACACCTACACTATTAAGAAAAGGAATAAAGCTGAAGAATTGAATGCAGCGTCTATTAGCTTAGGAATGATTTCAATTATATTGTCTTGCAGAGCGAATCTTAGCGATTCCTACTTCACGAACCGGCAGGATCGTTACGTGCTTTTGGAGGATTGCAGAGAGGTGGCAGATTTCTTTGCTGAGCTTGTGGGAGCTGTGGGTGATGTGTCACTGCAGCTCGAGCCTGATGACAGTGTCCACACGAAGGAGGGAATGGTGCACCCGTACAAAGGCAAGTTGCAGTTTCCACTGCAGGTTATTAAAAGCACTTTTTACTCTTTGAACCAGAGGCACTATTGGCTTGCTTTTACTGGGAGTTTTCAAGCTTCGCTTCAGTCAGACCTACAGAAGCTGTATTGTACTGGGAGGCACATATTTATACCACTAACAGCTCGTTAATTTCTGAACCTTGTACTTTCCCTGCCACTAAAACTGGTTGCTTGCCTGGAGAGACAGGTTGCCAATATGAACAGAGACGCATTGAGAAGCACTGTCAGTAGAATAGAACTGTCTGAAGCTTTGCTGATGAGACATTTTGTCTTGTTTAGGCCTGATTGCCAGAGAAGAGCTGGTTAACTTCAGTCAGTGGTACATTTTTTTTTAATGTAAATATAATTTGTATAAAGTAATTCATCGCCTCTTCTGAAGGATCAGCAATAATAGACAAAAGTAAATTTACATTAATAAATCAAAGTTTAATGTTTAAGGGAAGAAGTTATCTATTTATATTGTGGTTGAAAAGTCCACAGAAGGTTCCTGAGCAGTTAAACGAACCTGTCCATTTGACTGGTCACATGTCGCGACACACCCACGCTCCTCTTCCAATACTAACATACAGGCATTTGCTTGTACCACATTCAAACTTTCTCTGTTGCTGCAGGTTCATGCCCTGTGCCAGCTTACCCTCTAGAAGGCTCCAGAGATACTGATAGTGTTGCTGGTGAGGGTAGCAGTGCCCTAGTTGATCTATGGCCGGTGTGTCTTACATTCAGACTGCTCCCCGGGCTCGCGAAGAAGCGCAGACGAGTGAATGAGTGATTACGTCCACTCCGTGAAGCCATATCCGTAACCCAAGCACCACCACTGAGAAGCCAGCGCCGGACCATGACATAACCACTCCAGAACGGGACTACAGTTTGTCACAGATCCTAGAAATAGAGTTATGATGTCACCTTGCTGGTGGTAAATGATCTGCGAAGGAAGGGAGGGAGGGACCGAGGGAGGGTGCTGGGGATCGAGAGATGCAATGGTGAGCCAGGCTTTGCTGGAGTCTGCTGAGATGGTGAATATGCCATTTGAAGACGGGTTGATGGGGACAGTTAAATCGATAAATGGGCAAATAACTGTAAGGAGGTACGAACGAAGCATTCTATACATGGTGTTTGTCTCGGGTGGATAATGTCTTATCAGTGTGACTGAAATTAAAGCCAATAATGTGGTACCCTGTTCTTTTCCACTGGCTTCTCAGTGCTGGTGCTTGGGTTATGGATATGGTTTTACAGAGTGGACATAATCAATCAATCACTCGACTCGCAGTCCACATGCCCCCTCCATTGTTTTATTTTTCAGTGAATAATAAGTCAGTAACACGTTCAACATTTTTCTCAGTATTTAAAAGTGGAGTTGGTGACGTAGAAACAAGTAATGCAAACGAGCAGTCCAACCAAAAACAAAATCCCACCTCTGCCTTCAACCCTCCTTCCTAAGCACACGCAAAGCTTGACAGAGAGCACGGGAAAAAAAGTGCAGAACACAGTTTTTCAAGCAGCAGTTCTCCATAACTCAATATATATGTATGTATATAACTGTGTGTAAGATTTTATATATTTATATTTTTATATTTATATTTTTATATTTATATATTTATATATTTATATATTTATATATATATAAATTAATGAAGATTGGCCACCAGGCTGGTCCAATTTAGCCATGAAACCTCCCACACTAAAATGACAGGTGTTTCAGTTTCATTGTCCAACCCCTGTGTGTGTGTGTGTGTGTGTGTGTGTATATATGTGTGTGTGTATATATATATATATGTATATATATTAATATTAATATTAGTGAGAGCCAATAAAAACAAAACAACAGTGCCAAATTAACAATATCACTATTATCACTATCTTGGCTACATAGTTCAAGAAAATGCCAAATTCCTTCATAAACAAGACAAAACTAATAATTAGTCAACCTGCTGAACACGTTTAACTCCCACTAGTTAATCCTTCGTTGGAGATCTACAATAATTCACCCTTATTACAGTTTCTGTTTTGTTTGGGAGACTTGCTTTCTCAGGGCATATTTTTCCAGCTAAATACAGTTTTAGAATATTGAGCTTTTTTTTTCAGCCTGATGCTGAAGTCTGGACTCTGGGCTGGCCAGTCCAGTGTTTGTTCAGCACAAACCTTTTCAGCGGTTTGATTGGGTTTGATTTGTTTGTCGTTTTTTTTTACTTTTTCTCAGAAAGGACATCTTGACAGTTCAATGCATCATTGATTCATCCATAAAGTCTTGAGTTGTCATCTTAAAGTGCACTCTTAACGATAAACGTATTTAAGGAGTAGGCTTGGGCAATATATCGTGAATATCAATATATCAAGATATATTTTGTAGAAGATTAAAAAAATATATCACATGTGCTGCTAATTTAGAGCATACTGTGTTTCTGCTGTTATAGAAACATACTGATATTTTAAAATTTATTAAGACTTTCTCTTATGTCTTCTATCACAGCCCTAGTATTAACCACGTTTAGTTCCATAAAGAACCATATTTCTAATAAAGATGTGTGAGTCTGAAAAACATTACTTTTTTTTTTCTTTCACACACCGTGTCTTACCCAGCACACCTCAAATATTAAACAAATAAAGGAATGATGAAGGTAGAGTGTGCAGTTCCACTAAACTGGAACTGGGTGACCCATCAAGAAGCCCATCTGCTGAGTCTGCACTCCATAGTCCGTGTAGCACCAGTAATCGGATCCTCCTGCCTGTCGGTAAGAGTGGCTGAACTCCACAGCCCTCTTAACTGGATGTGTTTGGTCCTCAGAGGCTTCAGAGGCTTGGGGTTTCTGGTGCACTGCCTGTGGGGAAAGCCCCTGTCTGTGCCATCAAAGCGTGGCTTGTTTGCTCCACACATATTTGTGGCTTTGCCTTCTTTCTTTGGTCGGCAAACATACTTTGGATTAACCTCTCCTGGTTGAATTTTAACACAAAACTGTGCAACAAAGCTGGCCTCAGATCAGCAGGATTTGGCCATACATTACCAACACACAGCACTTTTGTCCTGAAACTAATTCATTATTTACAGATTGCATCTCTTTCTATGACTCACCGTGGCACATTATGTCTAGCAGAGGCGCCAGGCTTTGACAGAGCGCCTTTCCAGACGGTCAGCAGTTATTGACCCGTGTCTCTGAGGTTTGGATCATGCATTTGCGAGATCCTTGTATGTGCAAAGGCGTCTCTGAGAGGCAAATTTGAAAAAAGTCATTTGGGCAGTTTTACTTCATACACGTATGATTTCTGCCACTAAAAGTTATGGTGGTACTAGTGGTAGCGAGTGGAGTTCTTTGGGTCTTTTACTTGCAAACTGCATGCCTCCAAATGAAGTCAAGGTCCTATAAAGTTATGAAGATTGTTTCATTCTGGACTGCTTTGTGAGCAGGGTACAGGACAGCCAATCAGAACAAAGCTCACTTCAGTCTTAAGACGATGTGATAAAAGGATCCTGTTTTAAATCCCAACTCATTGGTAAAAAATACATTTTCGACTGGTTTGGCGATGTAAACCACACGCATTTCATTTCAAATGTAGAACAAGATCCCCCTTAAGATTATTCACAAACACCTGGAACTGGAGCTGGAAGTTGCACTTCTTACTCTGAGGTCTGATTCTCAGGTAATCGCACAGACTTCTCAACCTCAGCTCGACGGCAGATCATGGAGGTGTTGAACTCAACTAGAGCCCAGCAGAACATGCTGAATTTGGAACAGTCTCAAGATTCAGACTTGGAACTGGAATCTGGAGAAGAGCAGTGTGATACCTGGGTCTTCCCCCTCGTCCAGATGAAACCTTTGGGCATCCGTCTGGATGAGGTGGTAACGCAGCGACTGCTGTGGGAGGCGGGTGAAGACTCCGTAGTATATCTGACCTCTGGCTATTTTAACCTGACACGAACCTACATGAAACTGGTGCTGGGAGCCGAAGCAGATTACCGCATCCTCATGGCCTCACCAGAGGTCAACGGTTTCTTTGGGGCCAAAGGGGTGGCAGGGGCCATTCCTGAAGCATACATTCACCTTGCACACCAGTTCTACAGGCAGGTGAGGGAGCAACTCTTGATTGTGTCTAAATTATAAAGAGACATTTGACACAGTTTGGATGCAGTACTTTTGCTATTATTATTATTATTATTATTATTATTATTATCTCTTTTTTTAAGGTGTGTGAGCTAGCTCAACAGAGTCGCGTCCACCTACATGAGTATCATCGGCCTGGCTGGACCTTTCACGCCAAGGGTGAGTGGGCTAGAGGCTGTGTTGTATGTTTGCAACCTCAGTTTAAACACACTGATTTCATAGAGTTCTCAGTAACCCCTGCCAGGACCACATCGGGAAACCTGAAAAATTCATTTTCAGGAACTGAATAAGTTTCCCAGCATCCCGTGTCTGATGGGATGGTCTTTGATTCTTTCCCGCTCTACTTTAAGCCACTGAGGCTGCCAGACACTTGTGATGTTTTCTCTGTAAACCAGTGAAAGGAGTAGACCAAATTCTTTGGCACTTGCTGACTTTTAAGGATTTCGCTTTAGTGTTCTGGGATGTCAACTGAGGGAAATTGAGAGCAGAGCCAAAAACAACAACATTAACGTGGTCTTCATTCAGCTCCTCCTGTTGAGAGATATATACGGCTGTGAGTGTCATTATTTACTGTTTCATATAATTTTATAATCGATTCTGGCATCTTTCAACGACTTATTTATATTGCACGAACAAAACAGCCTCACAAACACATTTGCACACTCTGTTCTCTGACCTGGAGATGAGTTGGAGGCAGAGAAGGAGGGAGTGAGCCAGCGAGGGAGGGGGAGACTAGAATAGAGCAAGGAGCGGGAGAAAGAGAGCTGAAGTTCAGTAAATATGGGCAGCATCAGTGGAATTCAATTTCACGCTCCCGTTGAGAAGTCCCGCTTATTAGATAAAGCCCTGTCAGTGCCGTCATTTCTAGTAAACAGAGGAGCAGAAGTGGGAATAGACGGGGTGCAGAGGTCCCCTCGGTCAAGCAGGAAAGAGAATCAATGACCATTAGCTGGCATTCTGACGCTGGTCCTAAGCCTACAAGGGACCTGTTTACTCCAGGCAAGAGACAATGAGCTGGTCTAAGTAAGGGTGACCGAATGACTGACTGATTGAGTGAGAGAGAGTGAGAGAGATGAACAGAGGGAAGAGAGGAAATATGGTCATGATGTAACTCTGCACTGAGTAAACCGCTAGTTACCTCAAAGCCTTTTGGGACTCATCGCTGGCAGTTTGGACGCACAAGGAAGTCCCGAAAGAGAAAAAGTGTCTTCCCGTCAGCTGTGGTACCTGATAATTAACATCCATTCAAAAAGGGTAGAATTACTCTTGGAGGGACACGTGGCACCAAGCAATAACCTTCCTTTTTTAAGTATTACATCGTTGGTATGTTTTGATCTGGTGTTCTAGAATAATACTTAGCCGCGTCTATTGTTGACTGCTACCTTTAATGCCTTTGAACTGAAGATACAGAAGGATCTGTTTGTTCTGAAATGCCATGATATCATATTTCATGTCCAGGGTTTCCTGTAAGGGCTGAATGGAGGCCACATGTCATTGAGCTCACAAATCCTGTGCCAGCCAATGAAATGTGGCCAAGTTGAAATAATGCTATTTAAGCTGGATAATGTTCATTCAGGTCCTGGTACTTACAAAGCTTTCTTTAGAAAAAACTAAACAAGTGGTTTGATCATACACTGAACAGCACAGGCTCAACATTTCTTGTAATGCTGCTCACTGCTAATTGAGGTGATTGGAATTAAGCGTGTGCACGCATCAGGCGATATGCCTTCCTAATGAGAAGGCATACAGATGCATATTGATGCATCTATGAACCTCCCAGTTTGTTTGTTTGTTTGTTTGTTTGTTTGTTTGTTTGTTTGTTTGTTTGCTTTTCCTCTTCTTGTGCCATTTATTTCTGACCCACCACATCTCAATTCACCTTCTCTGTCCTTGCAGGCCTGTGGTACTATCTGAAAGGAAAAGACCACCCCTGCCTTACTCTTATTGGCTCTCCCAATTTTGGTTACCGCTCCGTGCACAGGGACTTGGAAGCTCAAATTGCCATTGTGACGGAGAATGAAGAGCTCCAGGCCAACCTGCAGCAGGTTAGACATCTGGAACCGAATGACATAAGACAACTTTCGCCTCATTCACTCACTGGTTGCAGATCTTTGAGGATATAATGGATAATCAGACTAATTCCACTAATATTAACTCGTATCACACAGTGTGCAAGTACCACCTTTCCCTCGGTCATAAGCCCATTGTATCTACAATGTTTACTCTTTAGTGTGGTTTTAGGTCAAAGCCATGTGATCCTTCTGGGAAACCCATTCATGAGTGGTAATAAAAACTGAGTAACCATAAATGGGAACGGAGACTCATTAACTCTTTGAATGACTTAACTACCTGATAAGCACGGACGTGTAAGCTTACCGGAAAGGCCATCATCTCATGCCCTGTGATGAGTCAACACCCCTATTCCACCCCAATCTGTGGTCATTAAATAGGAATATTCCTGTATTGGTGCTAATGTAGATTAAAGCTAGATTGTCCTTTAATCAAAGGACAGAATAGAGTCTCATTTAGAGTGATAGACAGATGTAAAAATGTGAAAACATCTACTCTACAATAGTGGTTTTGGCACTAATGCACATCAGTAAATGAGTAATATTATAGAATAATACAGGAAGATGGCAAACTCCTCCCATAACTGGGGTTATACATGGTGCCCACCCCATTCCCAAAGTCTATCAGGTAGGCACTTCATCTAAAGTCACATTGTCAGTTTATGATCAGCAACACTTCCAATTAACCATTGCTCAAGGAAGATAAGATTATCTAACGTCTAATAACAAAGGTTGCTGTGGTCGTTTAAGGAAAGCTTGCTGATCAGATCATAAATATTTATCGCTCTGTTAAATGACAATATACTATATCTGACAACACATTTGACTCCTCCAATTCACTTTACTACCTCGCAAGCTCTTCGCCGGGCTCCTCAGTCGGGCACCCTCCACTGTCAGCGTTTCGCTGAATTAAGCCTGTGATCCCTCCAGAAGGAATCCCCTCCAAGCTCACCTCATGAGATTTCACTAATGCTGTTGTCGCTGATTGTAATCAAATCCTCTCATCAATGCTCCGAAACACTTTGGTGGGACAGAAGAAATAGTCATTCCAACAAAAGCAGGATCAACTTTTTAATACCCTTGATTTCCAAAGAAAATCGTGAGCAGAAGTCTGCAAATAGAATGTAAGCACACCTCCCGTTTACTTGAACAAACTGGAAATAAATCAAATTATGATATAATAATGAACAAAATCCAATATATATTTATATATAATACATTATTTTATCTTTCATCTTTCTTTCCTTCTGCTGTGTTCTTCAGGAGCAGGAAATGTTATACCAGAGGGCCACAGAGGTGTCCAGTTCCACTTTTAAGCAGCCTGACCGCTACGTTAAGTTATGGGTGAAGCTGATAACTCCTCTCATTAAGAACTTCTTCTGAGGAGCTACACGTCTCTGAACTTCGTACAATCCATACCAGGTTGGTTATTCTACCACAGTGGTTTTGCACTGCACTACTTTGCCCTGAGTTCTCGTGTAGAAGAGTTTATTACGTTAGAGATGCATGATACTCATCTGATGGTCTGAATCAGGTCTCAGACCAAGGCGTAAAGCTCAAACTTCTGAAAAGCAGGCATGCTTTGTTGACCAGTCTGACTCTGTGTAAAGTAGGCTGCGCTTTAAATCAGACGTCCGTCATCCGGATCAGTACCTGCCTGAAACTGAGCTGGAGCTCAGAAGAACACAAATCAGCAGTTTGTTTTTGGTTTTGTCCGTCTAGTTTCTTGTTTTGCTTAGCACATGTAGATTCGGTTTCCATGAATATGGATCCACACACAGACCCAGTGGGCAGACAGTGGGTTCTTAAAAATGTGCAGTGTCACTGCAGTGGTTCTTGCAGCCTAAATCCCTTCACATAGCTGAGTGTAGACCCAGCATGCCCAAACCACCGCACAAACTGCAGTATGCATTGTTGCTGTGCTGTCAGGCTTTATGCTACACCGGCAGTGACCGTCTGGGTCTTCCAGGGGTCTTCCAACTTTTGTATCAGTCAGACACGGTATCTGACATCTCTCAGGATATTCAGATTCATAAAACGTTTTTTAACACCAAGGTCCAAAGCAGGACCTTGTATATTTTTGGTTTGGTCTGGATTCACACTACAGTTTAGTGAGCGCACTAAAGAATATCACTACGTCCCTTCCTCATCATCTACGTAGGCTCTGTCAGTTCATTCCTGTAATTGGCCTGAAGGTCCAAAGCATCCAAGAAACGTTTCACACTCATGATGAACCAGACCAAGGTTGAGTTTAGGGCTGAGCCACATGGATAAAAAAAATCAAATCCCGATTTTATTTTAGCTGAATGGGGATAAAAAATTACAAAAATTGAAAGAAATGTCAGTCTAAGTCTTATGCCCCTTCATGGTGTGGACGTGAGAGCGTGAATGGGGATGGAGGGATGTGGAGAGCAGGGAGCAGATAAAAGGTTTCTGCAAGACTGAAACAAAACGTTATTTAAAAACTTAAAGTCGATGTAAATGATATCGCCTCACTCCATTTCCCGCTCAGTTTATATTGATATATATTGATATAAATATCGATTCATCTCCCAGCCCTGTTCAGTTGATCTGGACTGAGACTGAGACGTTTGGTTTGGAATGTGCACCTTTCACACCTGCGGTTTGGTCTGTTTTGGTTTGACCAAGGTCAGAAAGTCCAGACCAAACAAGGTAGGCGTGGAAGCGCCATTAATTTCAGGGTTTCAAGACGAGATTATATTCAGTGATGTACTTCAGTAAAACAGTCGTCTTCTTTCGGCTGCTCCCTTTAGGGGTCGCCACAGAGGATCCCCTGCCCCCTCTACTCTTAAACCAACCATCTCCATGTCCACCTTCACTACATCCATAAACCTTCTCTGAGGTCTTCTTCTTCTCCTTCTGCCCGGCAGCTCTGTCTCCAACATTCTTTGTCCAATGTATCCACTATTCCTCCTCAACACACGTTCAAACCATCTCAACCTGGCTTCTCTGGCTTTATCTCCAAACTGCTCCACCTTCACTGTCCCTCTGATCGGCTCATTTCTAACCCTGTCCTCGTCTCTCCCAACGACTTTAGTAAAACAGCAGTAGAGGGAAATAAATACAAACTGACCAAACTGCAACTTGTATCACTGTATATTCCTGTATATTGATCCACCTGCAATGTATTCAATACTAGGTTGCGTTTACATGGGATTAGACTGCCCCCTTGTGAATGTATGTGCTGCCAAATTTCAAACCGAAGTATATTATGAATTTAGAAATATTTAAACATGATTAAATCTGCCAAATGTTCTATTTCCACATTAAATATCCAAGTGTTCCATGTAATGTTGACACCAAAAAGCAAGCTGACATCAACAAGCCCTCACTGTTCTGTGTTCTAGTTTTCAGGTTGAAAGTCCAAACGAAGGTGGGCCCTCGCATGCGTGTCTTGTACACAGGGCCCCTCTGTACATTCTTGGTCTCCTGATGGTCCACTGGGGTAGCTTTGCTGAAGATGACTGGTGTATATGGTAGACGAGCATCAGCAGTCATATCTGACGGGGTGTCCCATTGAGCGAAAACGTTTATACAACATTCACTTTATTCCCACTATGTTTCATACCAAAGAACACACAGTCCAAGATCCAGTCTAGAGAGGCTGCAGCATTGTATTGATTAAACTCCTGAAGTTCTTCATAACTGAGCTGAGGAGTAGAGCAGGGTAAACACTCAAAACTGTGATTTGATGAGGCATTACAGGACCAAGACTGGACATTCTTGCTCGACAGACACTCCACTGTGTGTTAAGTGTTGTCCTTTTCTTTGGCATGTCTTTGGTTAGGGACAGTGTATGTGAAGGACGCTTGACAGACCTTCAACAGACAACTCTACTCAATGATTCCTGTAATGTAGAGATATATGAGGAAAATAATAATGCTGTGATGTGAGATATGCAGGCTGAGTAAATCTGATGACGCTTTGTCAGGCTGTCCCCGGTTCTTTGCTTGTACTGGTTCTTTTTAATAGATCTAATCACAAGCTGTTAAATACCAGACAACATACTGTCCCATTTTGTATGTTTCAAACAACACAGGAACAACTGTGCACTTTTTTCCCGGGTCATGCTGCTTACCATCGGCAGCCGGAGTCTGGGAGATCAAATTTGGCCACGCTCTCTCTACCCACCTCACAGCTAGAGCGATGGACAGCACAGGCATCTGTTAGCTGTTGTATCTGAGCTGGGGACTCTGAGCGCACTGGCTGCCCAGCAATGATGCAATGGTGACAGTTCGAAAAGAGGCATCATGTATCGAAGAAGGCATGTGCTTGTCTTCACCCTTCTAGTGTCAGGACTGTTGTATGTGATGGGGGAGAATCATAAAAGGGTTGGGGAATCAGCACTTCTATATTGGGGGAAATTGGGATACAATTATTAAAAAAATAATAAATAAATATTTTTTACTGTAAGTTATTGAGAAAACCGTAACCTCTGTTGTCTCAACTTCTAATCCTCTGATAAACAAGGTCAGGAAACGTGTAGCCAAGTGAATTATTACAGATGGCCTTAAAACGCGTGTTCTTTAATTCAGCTTCCACTTCTGGAACTTAAGCAAAAACAAGCGGTACAATTTAACGACATTACGCTTAACACTGACTGACTGCTGTTAAGAAAGCGGCCATGCTCGAAAAAACTGTAGACAAAATGATTTACAGACCACTTTCCCACCCACTGGAAAATGAGACTGTAATATGTTCATGGTCAAGCTGTCGTGTGTGTACAGAATTATTTCATTAACAGTTTACAAGTATTTGAATATTTATTTTTTATTTGCATTATTGTAAAAACTCATTTAACATATGCCTGTTTGTTTCCAGACTGGAACCAGTCCAAAAGACTTTTGTTTGTTTTTAAACCTCATGTAATGTTGCTCTTTGAAGTGTTAGTTATTGAATATGAATATGTTTTGAAGACCACTGCGTATGATACAGAAGTGCCAGAGAGCCTTGTTCTGAATTGTTACTATAGTCGATCGTAGGTTGTTTAATGTTCTACTTGAAGCCTTGTTTCAGGCCAACTGGTCAAAGAATACAAGCCTTGAAAGACAGGTTTCATTCTCCATGCAGTATTTATGTACTAATTGTCATGTTTGTCTGTAGGCACTGATTTTTGGAAAATTAAAGTTTGCGTATCAGTTTAAGTGGTTAATTATTTAATCTCTATTCCACCACATGACGTCTGAACAACAAACGCCTTTTAACTTTAGGCATTTCTACAAGTGTGCGTCTGACTTTCCTCAAAAAGGACCATACAGAAAAGCACCCTCGCAGGGTGGGCACAGACTGCATGACTGAAGAAAGAAAATAAAGTCCTCCAATTACTGCAGCTACTGAAAGGAGATGAGCATTCTTAATACAAAGGACGCCAAGCCTGGACTTTATGTCCAGGAGTACAAACTCCTGAAGTTGGAACGACTGCTGTAGTGGGACGTCAAATCTCCAAACTTTCATGTATGCTCTGACTAATCAACCAAATGAGTAGAACAGTCATATGTACATTATATTTACATCTACAGACTAACATTCTCCAAAGTAAGATGTCACTGCAATAACCAGAATGAAGTCATCTGACATTTAAATTGTCCAAATTAACTATTAAATGAAAAACAACAGATGTTGGTTCTAAAGTAGAAATGTCCTTTACAGACATGCACTCCCTCCCAAAAACAGCTGTTATAAAAGGACACTGCACTGTCCTCTAGTGGTGAATACCTGCAGAACGACACAGTTGCAGATACACAAGTTGGGGTTTTTTTGTTTACCAGAACAGCAGAGAAAACAGAAATATTACTCTTGACTCTCTGAACATTTTAGACCTAATGCCTCCATGTGGTCTAGTACATGAATCAATTCTCCACAATATTAACACCACCTTCTTGTTTCAGCTGTTTTCTGTGCATACTTTGTTAGCCTCCTTTCACCAAGTTAAATAAATAAATGCCTTCCGTTCCCCGAGGAACGAGGAATGGCTTCCTGCACCCAGTATACAGTATCTCAATTACTTTGCTACTGAATTTGTACTTCTTTGTGAAAAATCCAATACACAACACAAAGACTGAAATGAGCATGACTTTAAACTGGACCACTGATTCTGACAAACATGTCTTGGTTCCGAGTAGCTCAGCTAATGATCAGAGGATTGCAGGCTCAAATCCCGGGTCGTGCTGCTTGCCATCACCAGCCAGTGTCTGAGAGAGCAAAATTGGTCGTACACTCTCCCAACATCACACCCAGTGCGATGCTGGCCAACACAGGCATCTATTAGCTGTTGTAATCCGAGCTGGGATCCCGACACTTTCCTCCAGGTGTGTTGGCTGCCCAGCGATAATGCAATGGTGGCATTGCCCCAATCCCTCCAATAAAAAAAAAAAAAAAAACTTTAAAGGAACTCCACACTTCCATTTCTCACTCCGTTATTTTAAAACAAAACATTTCATTAACAGTGGACAACAAAGTCCAGTGGTATCATCAGGAGCATCTTTTAATCACCAGTGTGGTTCAACTGAAATATAAGGCAGAACTGAATCTGAAATAATAACACTGTCAGGCAAATGAACAATGTCATAAAACAATAATATCATGACACTGAAGAGCTTTTGTTACAGCAAACCCGAGGCTCTTCATCACTTACATTATTATTGACACCGTCCGGGTTTACTACTTCCCCGAACCTTAATAAAAGTAAAGCCTGTACAAAAAAACAAGGAATAAGGTCACAAAACCTGAATTAAAAATAAAGATCTAGTTAGTGGTCAAAGTCCTTCCAGTCCTTCACTCTCTCTAAGCACCTGCTAGTCATTGTGATCACTGGCACCTTCAGCTCTGTTGTGATTGTGAACTCCCTCAGAACTCTCAGACCCAGGCGGAGTGGGTTTCCTTTGTGGTTTGCCTTTTTTGTTGTTGTTCTGCTGAGATGCAGGCTTTGGGCAGGGCTGTAACGACTGAGAAATGTCCTGGAAGGTCCAGCGTTCCTCCCTCAACACATGCTCATCCAGCGTAAACTGACCCTGCTTAGTCCTCGTCAGTTCCCGAATATGAGCACACGAAGACAGAGCTGCACAGAAGGTGGAGAAAGAAACAAAACACCAGCTTAGAAACTGTTTTAATGTGTAAAAGTGTCTCCTGGTGTTAATTGTCAGCATTATCGAAAGGACACTTTAAAGCATACCTTTTCCCAGATCATCCACCAGACTTCGGACATAAAACCCTCCGCCACACTCAACTTCTGTCAACACAAAAGAAAGAAAATATTCCAGCAAAACCGTTGTTCAGTATTTTGATATTTAAAAACTCTCCAATAAACAACGTTAAGCTGAATCTGTTTCAAATATACCTACAATGTAATGATCAATAACTACAGTGGCTGAAAACACAGCTGTTATTGATATTGTTACTGCTATTGGTTTTTGTATGTAACCTAACAGTTCGAAATTAACAGTTTCTAAATTCCTTATTTAATAAATCTAAAGTGAAACAAGGACCAGGGTTTATTTTGATCTTTTTAAATGAAGTGTTTTCTCATGTTAGAGAGAACCATGTGAAAAAGGGCACCTTCACACACGGCTCAAATACAATCCCACCCAGGATTGACTCTGAGCTGGTTTTGTGTGAAGAGAATTTGAGAGTTCTTTCCATATAGAACCCTCTTATAACATTTGCTGAAATTTCATTATGGTATTTCATACATTTCACCACGTAAACCTCCAAAAAGAACCTCTATTTGGGCCGATACATATACGTTCATTCAACATGCAAAACTATTTTACACTCAATCACTTCCAGCAATTCAATTCCAGCCAGTCAAGAAGAAGGCAGTAATTAGTTGGTTCCAAACAATAATTATATACAATTACAATAAATATTTGATCATTTTTACTAACCTAAAGTGAAGAGAGGTGGACTGAAGTCTTGTAGTGAGAGGTTGTATACTGTTACTGGTCGCGCAGGCTTTGCCTCCACTTCATGCCCTTGTTTAAGTAAGACAGAAAGACGCTTGCCATCTTTCTTCAGGGCTGAATACCTAACGAGAGCAAAATATTATCATTTACTGTTAAGTTCTCTCATCCATAAATATGTATACCACAAAAAAGGCACAGGGGACAAACCTTAACAGACAATTACACCTGGACAGTCCTCTACTACACAAAGTCAGACAAAACATCACATGACCAGACAGTATGAGACAGACCGTGTTAAAGAACGCGAGTTGGATATTTGTAACACATTGATAAACTTAATTTTTAATCTCAGTGTGCAGGCAAGTGTTCCTTGTCTGCAGAGGACAGTAAACACTGCATGAAAGGACACAATATGGACAAAAGTATCGGGACACCTCTTAATCACCGAATTCAAGTCACAGGTATATAAAGTCAATCCGTGCAGACAGATACCACAATATCTTTAATAGTTTGGACGATACACCGTAACTCATTTATGACCCTTTAATATCACTGATATTGTTAGAATATTAGAGTATGGTTAAAAAGTTCATTTGTGGTCACAATTTCATTCAAAAACTGAATCACCTCCTCACTTCTACACTGACCGTATATTTTTATCCGCTTCACTGACCACACAGGAGCACGTTGTAGTTTTATAATTAGACCTGCTGTCTATTTGCTTCTCCTCATACCTTGTTAGTGGTGTGCGGCACTGCTGTGTCTGATCCACTCGTACCAGCACAACACACACTAACACACCACCACCGTGTCAGTGTCACTGCAGTGCTAAGAATGACTCCACACACATAAAACCTGCTCTGTGGGGTCCTGTGGGGTCCTGAACATGAAGAACAGGATGAAAGAAGGCCAACAAGGTATGAAAAGAAACACACGGACAGCAGTACCTGCAGGAGCTGGGTTGGTGACCCATGGGGCATCATGACCAGCAAGACAACAGAGTGTTAGACCAGTAACTTACAGAGGTGGGACCTGCATGATTTCCCCAGTAAAGTCCTTCAGCTTCTCTTCAAAAACCTCTCTTGTGATGTGATCTGGAAAACGAACCAGACGTAATTCATTTCAATGTCGTCTTGCACACCCGCACAAGTACAATATTTGGGTTTTAAAGGTACCGTAGCTCTTCTCTTGAACAACACTTCCTGTGCAATCCAGAGTGTCCATTGCTTTGCCCAGCTCTCCAACAGCCGTGTACTTCTGTGAGTTTGTTCAGAAAAATCATCACTGGAGCTTCAGTGAAACATGTAAATCCATCATTTACAACAAAAGAGGCAAGTTTATTTGTAGAGCACTTTTCATACACGTTTACAAGTTTATATAAACAGATACAACAAAGACATTTAATCAATAAGAGCAAGAGACAGACAGACAGATATTTATTGATCCCTTTGAGAGGGTTCCCTCAGAGAAATTAAGATCCCAGCAGCAGCATCAATACAGTACAGACAAAGAAGACGGTAATAATAAAATATAGAAACATATAGAGAATATATAATATAGAGAGACTATATTACAATATTATTATATTGAGAGTATATGGAAAATCCAGCAGGAAGGGTATTGCACATTATTATTACTATTATTATTATTATTATTATTATTATTATCACTTGTTTAAATATTATTGTAAATAGGTCCAGTAACAAGTTCTTCCTACTGCTTACAAACACATACAAAATCATTAAGAAATAAAATATAATTATTAAAAAGCATTTCAACATCATATATACAAATTATACCTTTATCAAATATAATTTGATATACATCAAATTTAAAATAAATAAAAATAATCATGAGTGTAAAGGAACACTAACTAAGATGTACCTTAGATCCAGAAAGCATTGTGGTCAGCATCTTGGTCCCTTCACCGATTCCAACCACTGCAGGAGAAATGAAGAACATTGTAAAGCATCTGCTCATCAGATTCTCTTCACGTGAACATTTAATCAGTATCTTACCGAGAACACCAGACGCATTGCTGTCTAGGGTCCCTCCATGGCCAATCTTTATAGCTTGCTTCTTCCTCTTTCGACAGTTGGGATTAACCACACCAGCCTCTGAAAGAGATGAGAAACGAGGTGATAGAAGAAACCACAGCACTTCTGTAACTAATAGGAGCTAAAATCCTCCTCCTCCACCCTTCTCTATTAAAGAGAATAGATGAATAAACTAATGATTCAGCTTATTATTGTCACACAGTGCACGTGTCATCAGTGGTGTGTACTACATTTACATTTACATTTGTGGCATTTAGCAGACGCCCTTATCCAGAGCGACTTACAAAAGTGCTTTGCTGTTTACTTAGAACATCCTTAGCTAGTAGATAAGGCTGGAATCTAGAGATTCCACACATTTAGACCGTGTTGAAACAAGTCTTTATGGAGTTAAGTACTCCTGAAACAGATGAGTCTTCAGTCTGCGTTTGAAGACATTGAGGGACTCGGCTGCTCGGACTCCCAGGGGAAGTTCGTTCCACCATTTTGGTGCCAGAACAGAAAAGAGTCTGGATGCATGTTTACCTTGCATCCTGAGGGATGGTGGGTCAAGCCGAGCTGTACTTGAAGCTCGAAGGGCTCTTGGTGCAGCTCGAGTTACTATTAAAATATTATATATGTATACACACACACACACACACACACACACACACACACACAAGCATCTATTGGCCTATTCATCCAGAATTGCTTTTCCTCTTATTGTCACACAGTACATACACTACATTACCCTCAGTACACACACTGCTCACTGGTGTTTATTCTTAAAAGCAGTTTAATAATTAATTTAAAAATGTCTGTGTGTATCTGTGTATGTACACATGCTCAAAACAACACACACTATAGAACTTCTACTGGTCTGTTTTGTTTGTGTGAGCGTGTACGTGCACGCGCGCACACACACACACACACACACACACACACACACACACACACACTACAGCACTTCTTCTGGTCTGTTCTGTTTGTGTGAGAGTGTAAACACACACACCCTATCACTTCTATTGGTCTGTTGTTTGTATACACAAACAAGCAAACAAACAAACAAACACAAACTACAGCACTTCTATTGGTCTGTTCTGTTGTGTGTGTGTGTCTGTTCTACAGGGTTCAGCTGTCCAGTGAAAAGCCCGTATCTCCACATCTGTCCATTTCTCCTGTCCTCCCCGCAGCTGCTCTGTGCAGTGTGTGAGCAGCTGTGGATGAAGAGCAGAGCTGCTCTGAGTTACTCTTCATTCCTGCAGAGTCTCTCTGTCCTCTCCTCTAAAGCGACACGCGGTTCACACGACAGTCCACCCGACTGCCCTGTGATGGGTTTAGACCCGCGTGTCGATCATAATAAAGACAATAATCACGCTCATCGATCTGCTCTCACACTGAAGGGCTGCAGTTAGCTTTAGCCGTAAGCTGGCCTGCGGTCTGAAGGGTAAAGTCACAGAAACGCTCTTTACCTTCTAAAAGCGCGCGTTTGAGCGAGTTTAACACGTCTGCAGAGGTGGGGCCCTGCTTCTTATAAACGGCGAAGATGCCGTTTAAAGACTGTAACTTAGACAAACAGACGCCGCTCACAGACATGCTGTCCTGCAGGCAGGCGCGCGACAATGACGTCATGTGAGCGACGGCGTCGCTGAGCGTCACTGTTATTTATTTATTAATTAATTTATTTAAATTATGTATTCGTTTAGTTCATGATTTATTTCGTCTATTATTTATTTGTTTCATTTATTTTATAATTTATTTGTTTTTATTTATTATTTACTTATTTTATACTATGTATTATTTATTTGATTTATTATTTATTTATTTCGGTGCATTTACTATTTATTTATTTATTTGATTTATTATTTATTTCGTTTGTTATTTATTTATTTCGTTTATTCTTATCATTTATTTGTTTTTATTTATTGATTATTTATTTTATTGTATGCGTTATTTATTTATTTGATTTATTATTCATTCATTTCGTTTATCTTAGTATTTATTTATTTAGTTTATTATTTATTGAGTTTATTATTACTGGACTGTGGCTCAGAGCTCCAAAGTCCTCTTTTCAGATGAAAGAAAAAAAAAATTAGAAGCCTCTAGAGTCTGGAGGAAGGGTGGTGGGACACAGAATCTAAATATATAAAGTTCTATTCTATAATAAAGTTCTATTATATTATATTCTATTCTATTCTATATATTATAATTTTATACACACACACACACACACACACACACATATATAATATTAAGTTCAAGTTTGCCTGGAGTCTATTACAGTTTCTCAACTCGTCCTGGAGGCACCCCTACTCTGCTTTCCCTGCCTTCCCTACTCAAACCATACCTTATTCAACCAATCAACTCATGAACACACAAGCCCTTCAGAGGTACACGTGGTGTGTTAAAGCTCCAACGTGTAAGGAAGGGGTGCCTCCAGGACCTGGGACTATTGCATTGTTAATCATGGCCCACATGGGGGCGCTATTTACACAGTTGTTGGGTGTAATGCAGGGTAAGGAAAATGTTAAAGAGTAGATAAGAGTTAAATCTGCCTGTTCTAAAGTTTGATCTCTTCTCCTTCCGTCTACAGCAGTGTTTGCATGTGTATCTGAGGGTTTTCCTCTGGTTTACAGAGGCTGACCAGTCTGGACAACGTAATGAGGGCTCGTGCTGCAGAAATGATGCCCCACACGGTGGGCTGTGGTGTTCAGGACTCCCACTGGGGTCAGTAATTCAGTAATGTGAGTAATTCCAGTGGAAAGCTGGAGCTCCAGTCAGACAGGAGCTGGGTGGGCACGCCCATGGTGGGGGGAGTCTTTGCTGTGTGGAGTGGGAGCTGCATGTCCACTCACACGGATACAACACCGTCCTGCTTATGGAGAAACACGTCCTTTATCTGCCCTGTCTGCAGAGTGACCACACGATCCTGACTGATTCTGACCAGCATCATGTCCACCAGAGGTGAGATTTTAATATGGACTCTCTGTGTGTGTGTGTGTGTGTGTGTGTGTGTGTGTGTGCGGTGTCAAGGTAAAGTTTTCAAATGCAAGTGGGCTACTTTAACCTGGACCCCCATAATAAAAACCCACTGCTCTGTTATTCTGTTTGAACCTCCCACATCAAACAGACTCTCAGAGATCAAAGGCTCTGACGTCAGTCTAAAATAAACACTGCATTCTTCACCCTGGCAGGTGTCTGACGTCACTAGAAGGTACAGTTATCCAGTGACGTATGGCAGGTGATGTCCAGCCACTGTAATTATGCCCGTTAAGCATGTTGGTTTTCTGCAGAAGGGTTTTTTAAGGGTTGTTTGTAGAACCTATTTGAAAAGGGTTCTATATGGCACCAAAAAGGGTTCTGCTGTTGTTAATAATGTGTAGTAACAGAATAACCCATGTTGGTGCCCTGTCTAAAAGGTTCTATACTGCATCCTCTACATCACGGTTTCCATCTATTTGAAGAACCCTTTCATAATGCAATGGCATGAGTGTGATTAAAGCATGATTGGTTCTTTGTATCATGAAAGGTTTCCTCACATTGATGGATAATGCACTGTACACGGTTCTATAACGCACCAAACAGGGTTTGTCTATTTTTATGATGTAGCTTGTAACAATAGAAGAACCCCTTTTGGTGCTATATAGAACTGTCAGGTGTCTGATGTCAGTAGAAGGTTCCTTAAGTGTGAAAGCTCATCCTGGAAGTGATGCAGTGATGTATGGCAGATCATATCCAACCTCTGTTGTAGTTATGCTCATAGAGCATTTCTGTCCCTACACAGTGTTGGTTTTCTCTTACACTTTTAATATGTGGGTTCTTCAAGGGTTCTTGAGTAAAGAAAACAGTTCTATATAGAACCGTGAACACAATGAACCAACCTGAGTGAAGGTAGAGTTCTTCAGATTGACAAAGAATGTGCTGTGTAATGTTCTATATAGAACCTTTTCGCAATGGCTTCTACTTTTGTTAACATGTCAAATTTGTAATAATAGAAGAACCACTTTTTGTGCCATATAGAACCCTTTTCCTAAAGGCACCACGTAGAACCCTATACAGTGCATTCTCCATCCATCTGAAGAACCCTTTCATGATGCAAAGAACCCTTTTATCATGCGAAGGGAGATCATGTTTCTATATAGAAATGTCTTCTTTACTATAGAACCCTTGGAGACCCATCATTTAAGTGTGTACCTGTTCCTCTTGGAATCTGATTAAGATGAATAGTAAATTATTATTTACTAATTATTATTTATTTAAAATGATGGTTCTTCAAGGGTTCTTCAGGAAAGCAATGTAGAACTGGCAGGCATCAGTAGAAGGTTCAGTACGTGTGAAATCCTATCCAAATCTATCCAGCCCTCCTTCTGGAGATCCACCTGCAGGTTTCACCTCCAACCCAAATCTAACCCAGTTCAGCTAATCAGACACTTCTGAATGCAGGGTTGGTTGGATCTGCAGGAGGAGGGCTGGTGAACATTAAGCCACAACATTAGAAACAACTGTTATACAATAATTATACATTTTTAGAAGAAAGGCTTCTTTAAGGGTGAATCTCCAGTATCTTCACTTGGGGAACATCACTGTATGGTATTCGTTTTTTGTTTTTGCCCCCCATAGATTAGATTAACCATCTTTAAAACGAATTTATGATGGACAGCTGGACCTTTAAATCCCACTACCCCACTCAGGATGGACGATCATGAAATTATTTCTGAAATATTGGACCGATGTTAAGATTCCACTGATATTTCATGGTGGATTTATTGAATTCTGGAAGAGTACAGACTAGAGCTGAGCTACTGCAATAAAATCTGAATTTGATTTATTTTAATCCAGCAATAAATCTAGAAACACGTGTTATTATTAAGCAAGTCTAGTCTAATAAAGGGTTTTTTGCATCTTGGAAGGGTTCTTCAGATTGATGGAGAATGCACAGGTTCTACCCATTTTGGTGCCATGTGGAGCCCCTGTCAAAAAGAGTGCATTCGCCGTCAATCTGAAGAACCCTTCCAAGATGCAAAGAACCCTTTATTCATGGGTTCTTTGAGTGTTCATGGTTCTATATGGATCCCTTTATCAAATCGTTGATGGGTGAAGGACATTGTATTTTTGATTTGATTTGTATAATTTAGGGGTAAACATGAACCTGTACGGTGGTCTTTTCAATGTAATTATGCACAAGAGCACATCGACCAAACCCTCTCAACAAATGCCAGCATTTCGGAAGTTTGCCGTTGTTCTTGGAATGTCCTAAAACCCGAGAACCCGAATGAACCCGAGCGAAAGAGGAGTTTCAAAAGCAGGTTGGACCCACCAGCCAAACGCCTCTGTTTGTGTGTGTCGGTGATGGGATCTGTCTTAATAGGCCTGTTTCTGCAGAACTGTTGGTGCTGTTGATTTGTGCACAGTGACGTAAGAAGAGGTGAACGGCAGCGTGAGCAGTCATGGAATGTGTCTATATATAGTATGACCAAAAGTCCTTGCTTTTCCAGTCGGCTTCTTTTTTTTGGTGTGTTTCTTGGCTCTTTCTTTTTCTAATTTAAGGATTTGTTTAATACCACGACCCCGTTTCCACGCAGTGAATCCATTCCATGTGATTTATTGTGAAAGCCTCTGGTTGGAGATCTGTAAATACTGTTGTGTGATATACGGTGCACAATCAGGGCTCCATCCTGAAACAGAGCGTAGAACAGAGCTGTGGTTTGAAGGGTCTGTTTTAACTTTGGAAGTGTCCAGTTTCCTCTCGGATTATTTAACTTGGGCACAGTCCCGGTAACATCCCTCCCTCTCCAATGTACTCAACTGACTGTTTTCTTACATTCCTTCCACACTCCTTAGTATGTGTGAGTCCAGGGGTCCCACATGTTTGACTTTCGGCCCGTAACCTCTGCGCCCATGACAGAGGAGGCCACTCGTTAATGTGCAATCAGGCAGGTCACGGCGATGGGCTTTCAAACACTCATGAGAGCGAAACAAATAGATCCACCCTGACAAATCGGATGGCTTTTTCCGGAACCACTTGCTTCTGGACATCCATCCCATCTCCCTCTCTCACTCTGACTGTCTCATTTTCTGTCACCCTCCTCCCCGCGTCCCTCCCTCTCTCTGGATCGCTGTCAACCCACAAGGAAGCCCAGTTAAGACTGTCAGATGGAATCAGTGTGAGGACCTGAAAAGTAAACCTTGTGAAGAATAACCCTGTAGTGTTTTTTTTTTTTGGTGTTGAATCCGAACGGGATCGTGGCTGCTTCCTCTCGTTGTTCTGTTCTACTTTCCTTTAACACTGGATTTGTCCGGTTGTTCTGGTTTAGTCCAGCAATATTCACATGAAGAATTATGCGTCACTGCCGCGGTTTGCTGTCAGATGCATGAGTCGGGTCTTAGAGACGGTTGAGTAGGTTGAGGATCAGTGGTCTTTGCTCAGTTTGTACAGTACGGTAGTGCCTCTAAACACTGCAGCGTTCAGCCATCACCCCCCTTTTCGGAGGACACTTCATTAATGGTGACACATGGTTTCGCGAATTGAAGGACCTGCTTTATAAAGAGGGAGAACAAACATTGGATGTGTGGGTCATGTTCATTAGAACTGGACATCATTAGGGTTTCTTGGCAAAGGTCTGTGGTTGGAGAACTTCTGAAGCCTTTTCTTACGTCGACTGAATTCTGATGTCTCCTAACAGAGGCAGTGGAGAGAATGGTGGGGTGGAACGGTTCAGCAGTGAGGTTGATTGATTGATTGATTGATTGATTGATTGATTGATTGATTGATTGATTGATTGATTGATTGATTGATTGATTGGTTGTCTGGGATGTGTAGTAAACAGTTCAGGTGTTCTATGAAATGTCCCCTTTGAATTAATTTATATTATGTTACATTAGTTTATATAAAGTAATATAATCACAATATTTCTTTGAGGGACAATAAAAAGCGATGTATGCTGTTAATTTTTACTGTTTGATTAAAAAAGCTTAATTGGTTAAATATGGGTGGATTCCTTTTTTCAGATTTTGCCCCTTTTTCTCCAAATTTAATAGTGTTATTTAACCCACCCACTCACCATGTGTCCCCCATCACTTGCTGTGCTCCTGACACTGGGAGAGGGAGGACAAGCACATGCATCATCTAATGCACATGGAGTCAGGACTCGTCCTTTTGAACTGCCACCAGTGCAGTATCACTAGGCAACCAACACGCTGTGAAGAAAGTGTCACGTCCCCAGCTCTGATGCATCAGCCAACAGATGCCTGTGGCAGCCAGCATCACAGTGGGAGTGATGGGCAGAGAGCACCATTGACCCACCCAGAGAGACCACGACCAACGGTGCTCTCTCGGGCTCTGGCTGCTGATGCACGAGGCAGTGTGACCAGGGTTCAGTCCACTGTGCCAATCTGAGCCTTGTTTACTTACAAGTGCGTCTACAAATGTATTGAATGGAAGTCCATTGATGTTCCAATTTTCCTTCAAAAAGGTAAATTGACATATTTTATGATTTATGGACTCTTGTGGTCAGTTCCCGTGGGACGCAGCACATACTGGTCTGTCAGAATCAATCATCTCTGAGTTTGAGTTTTGGAGAGTTGACATCCATATATCTCCCTTCTACTGTCGCAGCTGCTGTAGTGTTTGTGTGGCCTTTGCAGACCTTGGTCTTAAATATGTCTCCAGTGAATGATAGGGTGAAGTCAACAGTAGTTACTGCTATATAAGGTCATACAGTAACACTGGCCACCCCTGACTGCCCTGTCACCATACTCGGCAGCTCGTTCTCACCTGTGTTTTGGAATAAATATAGAAATATACAATGGATTATACCCCTGATTCACCCTTCGCCTGGCAACTACTGCTTCTCTTCTGTTTCCCATCTTAAGGTAACATTTACTCAGGCCTAATAAAGCTCTACTTTACCGCTTTACCGTTTGATGCGTGTTGATTGTAGCATTGAAGGTCTACCCTTATACCTTGTGTTGACACCCCGGAGGCCGGTTAGGTCCTCTGCAGGTCCGTGCCGGGGATGCGAGCCACAGGAGGTGGAGCTCGGCTGCTGACTGCTGAGGTTAAAATGCAGTGAAAGCAGCGGGGCTTTAGTTGTTGTTCCAGGCTTAATTAGGTTTGATCCCACCAGGAAGCTGCCCCCCTCACCCCCTCTCTGTTCACAAGCTGCCCTCAGTGGGCAAGGCCTGGGTTCCCTGCATTCCAGTCACTGGGATGTCACCTCTCAGTGGTGGGCCTGGATAAGTCGCATTTTGGGGAGAGGGGAGATGAGTGACTGGGAATTAGGCTCAGGTTTTAAGGGTTATCATCTCATATCGTACAGTACCACCAGAAGTTTAATAACAGTCATATTTGTGTTGATTGTTTTTATATAATAACACACAATACTCAATACTCAACCTGCATACAGACTCTGACTGATCAGAGAGAGGGGGCGGGGCTGATGCTCAACCTGCATACAGACTCTGACTGATCAGAGAGAGGAGGCGGGGCTGATGCTCAGCCTGCATACAGACTCTGACTGATCAGAGAGAGGGGGCGGGGCTGATGCTCAACCTGCATACAGACTCTGACTGATCAAAGAGAGGGGGCGGGGCTGATGCTCAACCTGCATACAGACTCTGACTGATCAGAGAGAGGGGCGGGGCTGATGCTCAACCTGCATACAGACTATGACTGATCAGTGAGAGGGGGCGGGGCTGATGCTCAACCTGCATACAGACTCTGACTGATCAGAGAGAGGGGGCGGGGGTGATGCTCAACCTGCATACAGATTCTGACTGATCAGAGAGAGGGGGCGGGGCTGATGACCTCATTAGGTTTTTTTTTTTTTAACTTTATTTGGACCAGTGTCAGGTATTTTCAAGAACTTATTCTAAATATTATTGTCAATCTAATCATTACAAACAACTCATCAGTATTTTTGCATTTTCAGCTCAAAAACAGTCTGAACGATCAATTTCCAAAAGGATTGTAAAGCTAATGAAATGTTTTATTCCTTATGAGCAAAAATAAATAAATAAATAAAATAGAACAATTAAATTGTGGATCAAAACATGGTCAAATTCATACAAATATTTATATTCTCTTAATATTTACATCTCAAATGAAGACAAATTTTGAGTGGCCTAGGATCTCCTGAAAATATTTTGTGTGGGACTGTTTCTTATATATACATTTCTAATTTCGTGGCCAATAAAACTATGTCCAACTGCAAAAACATCCTGTAAAATTAGCCTAGGGTTCTACAGGTTAGAAATCGAGTCGAAATCATTACCACTTATTAATTTAATAAATTGTGTGATAAGGTTTCCTTCTAAAATGGATCATATAAGCGATTACAGCCATTTAAAAGGCAAATTATTCAACCTGAATGGATTGAACTGAATTGAAAACATTGATTGCAAACTTTAATGCCAATAATCATCATATCTACTGAACGTGTGTGGCTGGAACAAAAGGATGGAGAGAGAGAGAGAGAGAAGTCCTCTTGTGCTGCTGAGTGGATCTTCTGGTAGCTAATGGAGGAAATGTCCACGAGGTCATGAGCACAAAACAGCCACGGCAGCCGGAGCCTCACAGTGGGTGGCGATGACTGCAGGACTGTTTTAGAAACGTGGTTCTAGATTTCTCAGTGTTCAGCAGGTGACAGTTATTGAAACTCCATCACGAAACGTGTTTCTCTTCTCTATTCTGTTCCCCTTCCTCCACGTCAGGCCTTCAACTCTCTGTGTGTCTGTAACGTCAGTGGTTTTGTGTGTAGATGCTGATCTTCCACACGACATTGTTCAGAGCTCCTGTGGGCATCAGTGCACTCTTTTAGAACAATGGCAGGAGCTGGGCCTCACCCAGAGCCTGGGAGGCTGTTTGTTGTGTGCTGGTGATAAGCTCAGCTTAAACTGGGAGCACTGGTACAGTGGAGACAGATGCATGTGTGTGCCATATCTCACATTAGTGTACATGAAGTACATATGAAGTAGTACATTACAGTGTATGTATATTAGGGCTGCACAATATATCACACACACACACACACACACACACACAGACATATATATATATATATATATATATATATATATATATATATATATATATATATAGAGCAGGTGTTTGAGCACCGGACGGAGCCCATCATTTTGATTCTAGCTGACCACACACTCCTGTGCCCTATATTCCCCCGGGCCGCTGATTCTGTGCTTTTACCCTAAAAAAACTGCCATCCTGACCAACACTCCATCTGCGCCAGGCCCCAGAGCCACTCTCACACTGCAAAAATAAATGCTCAGCTTCATTTCACAGTTTATCTTTCGGGGCATTAGCAAAATGTTTGGGTCCACATTCTCCTGTGGTCTGTACTTTTTCAAGCTGAAGCTCATTCAGCTTCCCGAGCTTATCACTCCTCAGACAGAAGTCCACTTGAAGTCCCACAGAGAAAGGACTGTGTGTTTCTGGCAGCCAGACAAGGTTTTGTCTCTATTATTTCCTGTGTTATTGTAGAAGATATAGCTGTGTGTAAACCCAGTGATCCCTCTCATTATAAAGACCCATTATCTCCTGCACAGCCACCAAAACCTAATTATAAACTGGTTTCAGCCTTTTAAAATTTGACTTCATGCCTTCGTTGTTTTGCCAAGTCTACTAATGCTTGTCTCTTTAAAGAGGAACAGTCTGAGATGGCAGTCGTGGACCTGGTTCCTGAAGGTCCTGCAGCCAGACGTAAAACACATGAGGTGAACATGAGATCTTGTGGAGTTTCCACAGCACTGCTTTTTGTAGTCGTGGGATGTTTTTTTTCATTTACTGTGTTTGAGAGACAGAGAGGTCTTTAGTTATGGTCTCGATTTTTTTGCGCCGTCATTTTTTGTTCCCCAAGCATCTGTTTGTCCCACTCCGTGACGTCAGAACATGCCCTTCATTTCTCCTTTACTAGATGTGCTGGAGTTGGTTTACTCTCCATGGGGCTCCTGAGTGGCACAACCATAAAAACACTGTCTATAAAACAGCGATGCACTGAATATAGCTACAGCTCAGACCATATCAGATATCTGGAGGTCCACCAGCTCCACCAGTGTCAGGGATTTCACTTGTCCTGACAATATACTGATACTGATGGTCAGGCATTCGCAGAGTTGCAGAAACATTGGATTGGTTTCTAGCTTTCTGCTAACCGTGCGCTATGACTAGTGGATCAAATGGAAGTGTGTGAAGTCTTTGTGGAGCATTTCCGACCACATCCCACATCCCATTACAGCCAGAATCAAAGTGAGCATAACTGGTTTTGATCTCTGGAAAGTGGTCATAACTCAGGATCATCATTTTTGATCAGTTCTTTTGTTGGCCAGTCCAATGAGTCAGTTGACCCGTCCACAGTGGTAGTGAGCACACGTGCCCGGAGCAGTGGGCAGCCTCCACCTGGGGAGCAGTTTGGGGGGAATTTTTCACAACCTGTCAGTTTTCTGTCACAAGGCTGCGTCTCATACCTCAAGGCCACGGCTGCTAAAAGGTCTGTCCCCATGGACACTTGCAGGCAAATTCCAAGCAGATTAGAACCAATAGACATTCTTCTTGGCTTGATTTCACACATGGACTCTCGTTACTACTTTTATGTCCGGGTTTCTCCAGTAAACTGGCTCCTTAAAAACGGAATAAGACAGATAAAGTCGTTTATGGATATGGAACATGCAGCCTGTCTTAAATACGCACATAAACCGAGCACCCTCAAGGTCTCTCGTCCTGGCACGTTAATGACGTCACCTACATGCAGTCTTGGAGGAAGCTTAGGGCGTCATCGGGGTTAAAGGTGGTTGGCTCCGAACAGCTTGTCAGCTGTTCACGATTAAGGCAAGAAGGCGACAAAAGGCCATATGCGTTCTGCGGTTATTACTGCCGCTAATTTCAGGTTCTCCACTGTTGCGATGTTGCACATCCTGGATGCTGACAACTATAATTGGTGCGTCTAAACCTAGTCTGAATGTTCTGTTGGAACAGGAAGAATAGTGGAGAGAGTGCTTGTACTCCGATGCTGGTTCAGTAACATCACAATAAGATCTTTTAGCCGCCTGGGAATGTTGTGTCCACTGGCAAGCACGAGCGCATGCAAATTAAAAACAGATTCTGGTTAGAATGGCAGGGTTTGTAAACTAATTGTGGAGTTTCCTGGGAACTGCAATGGTGCTGCTCTGGCACGGTGAGTCTCCAGCCTTCGGAACTGGTGAACACAAGGCGATACCAGTATGAGGACTTAATTGCTGTTCCCAGAGTCCAATTACATGAATTGCATCTTATGTGAAGTTTAATGAAAAACATCTTGACTGAGTGGAACTTAGCAAAGAGGCACACGTCTCTAATGGGATTCGACAGAACCAAAGGGCCTAAAGGGGTGACCCAACCCCCTTTCATGTCTGTTACTGGCCTTGCGTTGGGCTGTTTCCTTTCCCAAACATTCCTCAATGTAGGAAGGGCAAACCGAGCCATTGACGGCTCTGGCTCAAGGGAATCTTCCTTGTTGGCTCACCCTTCTGCTCTGATTTGATGCTACACATGCGCTTATTATTGCCAGTATGAAGTGTTGTGGATGTGGAGCATTGGTTCAGGCTGTTTAGTTTCTTTCATCATTACGATATGTGACCACGAGTGTCTCAGCGTGTTCTGGTGAAGATCACTTCAGGCACTGAGGGACTTGCAGTGATGCATAATGACGTGATGCTCTTTCAGGGTTTGATGCAAACAACAACTTAAAGGCCTTGAACTAATAAAGTGCACAACACAGTATTCAGTCCCAGATCTGGAGGACCACAGTCCAGTACAGTGTAGATCTTCAAACACACCTGTTCCAACTCATGTGTGAGCTGTCAGATTCTCTAAGCAAGGAAATCCCCGTATGCAGTATCTACAATATCACAGAAAAGAAGATGTTCTCCAGAAGTGCTTTGGTCAGTGGGAACTGAACGAGAAGCTCAACAGACAGGACAATTTGGCATGTACTTGGGAACACTGTCAGTCAGTCTAGCGAGGTACGGATTTTATCTCTTGAGATGTTTGGATTTAATTAATAATTCAATCTGTTATTTCATCAAACATTTGCACACTTAAAAATGAGGGTTCCTCAAGGCTTCTTCAGTAAAGAAAAAGGTTCTCTATAGAACCATGGACACCCAAAGAACCCTTTGGAAAATGCACTGTAGAGTGTTCTATATGCCTCCAGAAAAGGTTATTCTATCATTACAAGTTTGATATTGTAATCATTGGTTTCCATATAGATCCTTTTTCATAAAGGTTCTATATAGAACCCTCTACAGCAACCCTTTAGTCTTGCAAAGGTTTCTTTGAGGGTGCATTTCGAACAATGTTGGGCCTGATTTTGTGCACATTTCCACCAAAAAAATAGGTTCTGGATCATGAAATATTCCTTCTCAGGAGGAAGCAAAGTTAATAGGTTTAAGAACCAGAGTTATTTTGGTGGAAAAGGCATATAAGTGATCATGGTTCTATATAGAACCACTTTGTTTACTGAAGAATCCTTGAAGAACCCTCAGTTTTACCAGAGGTTTGCAGTGATTTGACGTCACATTTCCCACGCCAGTGACCATTCCGGACTATTTTACCTCCTGTAAAAGGAATGACTTCAGGTCATATTAGTCCTGTGTGAATTGACATACGGCTACATAACCTATATATCCTTTATATCTTGTGGAAAAAGGAGTGTTTAGTCAGATTCCTGGATGTGCTGAGATGGTCAAGGAGGCATGTAGTTTCGTTCTCTAGGTCTGTGGCAAACGTTCATACCTACGAGGACACTGATCAAATGGGACATGCACATGCACTCCCCTTCCCCAGGTCAAACTAATCCCGCCTGAATAGGACGATGATAATGTCTAATCTAATCCCCAAGAGCACAAAGTTAAGGAGAGGCATAACTTAACAGATCTGTTTATCGCTGATTCATGGCTGATTCTAACTTGTCTCCATCTCATGCTACAATTGTTGTCAGTAGTGAGGCACCTAATATTCAGCAAATTATGTGTCAGAATAAATCAAATCAAATCAAAATTTATTTTCATAGCGCTCTTCACAACTGAAGTTGTCACAGAGCAGCGTCACAGAAATAAAATTAATAAATAAATAAATAAATAAAAAGGTATAAATGACAGGTCCCTTGGTGAGCAAGGAAAAACTCCCTCAGCTGGAGGAAGAAACCTTGGGAGGAACCAGGCTCACAAGGGGAGGACCCATCCTCCTCGGGTCAAACTACTTATACATAGTTGGGGGACACTGGACCCCTACATCTCTGTTCTGTTACTCGGGTACTGAAGTAATGTCAGTTCTCTGGTGGGCATAATAGTAACAGTAGATTTCTACAGTTGGTGATGGTGGGTGAGCAGCTAGTCCATGACAGGGTGGGAAACTAGTCCAGGTCCAGTAGCCGGAAGGTGGAAAGGCAATGTAAAGATGTATCAGGGGAGAAAAACTATTTATACATAATAATGATGATTTTAGTGATGCAAAATGTCACATTATGCTTTGTTCATATGTCTGCTAGGAAGGTAAACATGTTCAGTGTTCAGAAAATACAAGGTTTTGTTTGATTTTCGTGTGGATTTGGATGCACGTCTAGTTTTCCCATTGAACGAACGTCTTCATCTTATTGTGCTCAAATAGCTAAGTTTATAGGGTGTAGATTCAGATTCAAACTCTGTTAGCAAACAAAATCATGCTATTCAACACCGACACACAAACATGCACCAAAATGCTGCTCACAGAAACGGCGATGACAGGTGCTGCGTGTTCGGCCCCTGTGGGGCCCGCCTGGAGAGAGTTTTTATTGCATTGTGCTGCTCCTGTGTGACTCGTGCTGTGAGTAGTCACGTGCTTCAGCCGTGACCGCCGCTCTGAGCAGTGCTTACATAAGGGAGAGTGGACTACGAAGAGGGCTGAATAGCACTGGGTCAGGGCAAGGGATCTGAGTGTGTGTGCTTAGTACAAGGCCATCGCCGCTGGCTGCCTGACATCATTTTAAGGCCGAAGATATTCCCGCTTATGAGTCACCGACCGGGAGACATTCCAGCCCACAGAGAAGGCACACACACACAATTCCTAGGGATGTAATATTACACACATTTATACATTACAGAATACATGGCATAGGGTGTCACACAACATGCTGGACGTCTCTGCATGGAGTTGTAGAGGTTCCTAATGGTGTCCTGCGATGATCCATCCCATGCAGCTTGGATGTTCTCACTCGGTTCCTGCAGATTTTGCAGGGTGGAGTGTTTATAGCACGTCCAGTGACATCCCACACATTTTCAATTGGGGGTAGGTCTTTGGGGACTTCTCAAGACGGCAGTATGTGGATGTCTGTTGTCCTGATGGGACAACGGCATCTTCACATCCAGCTTATTTTAATACAGGAACACAACGACCAGGATATCTTTTAGAAGCCTTTTAGAACGTTCTCTCACCCTCTAATGGCTTTCCAGCTCACTTCCGTTGTAATTCTGCATTCGGTTTGACAGAGGGTGAATACGCAGATGATATCTCCATGTTCAGAGCTTGTGCATGAGTGCCATTAGCTTGGGGTGCTGTAGAAAACTGCTGGTGCATGTGAAGTAACCCAGACCCCCGTTTCTAATACACACTATGTATTAGATGGCCGTTGTTCACTCCCCACCCAGAAAAAAATATTATTTTCAATGTAAAGCAATAAATCTGGATCACTAGCACTTTAAAAATAGCTTCCTCTCTACAATATGTCACATCAATCCGTCCACTTTTCCTGAATGGATGCACATCATGAACAGATAGCCCTGATGGCATTTCCACTGTATTATACCATGTATTTAATGCTTGTGCATTAAGGTTTACAGGCCTTTCTGAAGCAGCCTTGATAGACGAAACCAGAGCACCGATTGCTCGGCCCTCTCCGTCTCAGTCTCTGTTTCTTATTGGGTGGCACGTCCCCCCTGAACGGACTCGAGGGTCATAAAGCTTTTGTTCTGATGTAGGATGAAGGTTGCCCAAAACAAATAAACACACCTCTCTGGTTGCCAGGAAACAAGGGCTACCTTCTGTTAAAGATTGTGTATGAAACCTGTCAGTGAGGGTGTCATTCGGAGCAGCCTTACGTAAAACAGAAGGGAGTGAGAGAGAAACATTCTTTCAACTGGAAAGGATGACAACATTAAGAAAGAATTTCCCCCCAACGTTTCCTCAACTCGGAGGCAAAGCGTGGTCCTCGGCGAGGAGCTGGTAAAGCTGTTGGTTTAAGATTGCAGGCAGGACACTTGCTTGTTATTTTGTCCCCTTGGAGGGAAAGCATTTGGTGCACGGTTGATAAGAATTAGTCAAGCTTGCAGTAACTTGCACATAGGAGGCCCTCTCTCCACTCGGGTCACGTTCTTGTGTGTGTGTGTGTGTGTGTGTGTGTGTGTGTGTGTGTGTGTGTCTGCGAATGCCGCTTAAGTGGTTGTCAGCGCAGATGTGGTGCAGTCCTACTTTGTCAGCTGCAGGGCTGCTTCTGATGAGCAAATTTAATCTGATACAGAAACACAACAACCACAGCTGCCTCGCCCTGAAGTGCACTGCTTCGTCTCAAATGTTCCAGGACAGCACACGTCCCTGTACATGTGAGAATGTGTGCAGAGGTCAGGGACAGAGACCCTGCACGCTTGAACGCAAGCTGGAGTATTGTGACTTGGTTAATGACCCAAGCAGGAGCGAACGTGGTGGGTGGTAACTAGGCAACATTATTATCTTAATGCAGCAGTTTTAGGGATTTCTAACCTTAAAACTAGAAGAAAGTGTGATTGGAGCTAAGACATGTCCTATAGGACAGTGCCTTTTAACTGGAGCAAACCGTGGTGCTGGAGGCACCCCTACCCTGCACATTTTGGAGCGTTACATGCTCACCTGATGCAACTAATTGGCTAATTAACAAGCTGCAGGGGGTGTTTTAATGGAGGCAATTCTGTTAGAGTGCAGAGCAGGGGTGCCTCCAGTACCAGGGTTGATGACTCTCCAGTCATGTGACCAATCAAATGAGTATAGAATGAACAATAATCAAAATTGATGAATAAATTTAGATGAAACTGTACTTTCTATAAAACTCAAAACAAGCAATTTCATTCTGAAGGTTCATCCTTTTCTTTTAAAGAACCTTTTGGTTCTATATAGCACTGAAAAAGGTTGGGGCATTGCTTTGAGGATTTGGCTGCATTCAGTGATGAGTGTCTGTGAGGTCAGGAACCCCCAACACCTTCTTCTTTACAGGGACTAGGTGTGTGCATTTGCACAATTGTGTCAGCAGTGGGTGCGACACAAAGTGGCTGAGAGCTTTGAATTCAGTCTAAAATGACAGACTCCTGTTTGGTGGACTGTTCTCAGTCCAGCAGTGACACTGAGGGGTTTAAACACTCCAGCAGCACTGCTGTGTCTGATCCACTCGTACCAGCATAACCCACACTAACACACCACCACCACCATGTCGGTATGACTGCAGTGCTGAGAATGACCCACCACCCACATCATAGCTGCTCTGCGGTGGTCCTGTGGGGTCCTGATCATTGAAGATCAGGGTGGTAGGAGGAGAAAATGGGCTGCAGAGAAACAGATGATCTACAGTCTGTAATTATAGATCTACAGAGTGCAGATACAGTCGACAGTAAACGTAGAAACAAGGAGGTGTATCGTGTGTCAGAACAGGAACACAAGACATTTTCTTTTTGGGTTCTCCAAAGTGATAAATATAAACAGAAGAGTGGTCCACTGGCAGACAGAAGAGAATGAAATGTGTGCATGTGTGCTAGCATGTGTGTGTGTGTGCCTGTGTGTGTCAGGAGATGGAGCCATTCTGGCCTCCAGAGTGTGTAAGTATGAGCAGAACAGAAGTTCTATGTACTTAAATGACACAAGCAGCTTGCTCCAGATTTCTCAACAGTAATGAATGCTCTCTCTCTCTCTCTCTCTCTCTCTCTCTCTCTCTCTCTCTCTCTCTATCTGCTTCTCTCTCTCTTTCACACACACACATACATATTACACATGCATCCGTCATGGCCTTTCGAGAGCACACCATTGTTGTTGAGTAGAATTCCTGCAGGGATGTTGAATTGGGGTCATGCATCCAGAAAAAAAAAGCCACGCACAAGCAGATGTTTCAGTCTTCGAGCCGTGGGATGACACTTGAAGTTGTTCACTGCAGAACACGATGCGTGAAGCTCGAAGCACTGAGGTATTCTCATGTCCTCGCCCATGGCTTGCTCACTAGGGGCTTGGACCCAAATCTGCGTTAATCTGCTTTGTGACAGCGGCAGTTGACTTGTCTTGACGTGACAGCTCTCACACAGAATCAGGGGCCTTAGATGCTGCTTCACGTCAATAAAAAGAAGTTCAGGAAAGATCAAATGTGCAGCTTGTTCCACAGAAGCAGCTCATGTTTGCTTCGGTTTTCCATCGAAGCTTTGAGGCTGTTGTAGGTCAAAGGTAATTGACCACCAAGAATCTGTGACTGTTTTAACAGTTTTGTTCTTCTCATGTGTACAGCGGGACCTTTTGGTTTAACCCTTTCACACATGGTGGTGAACAGCTATTTAAAGTCCATCCATCCATTCATCCATTTTCTGAACCGCTTATTCCTGAATAGGGTCACGGGTGAACTCTGAGCGCAAGGGTGGGAAACAACTCTAGACAGGGTGCGCACACACACACACACACACACACACACACACACACTAAGGGCCACTTTAGAGTCACCAATTCACCTACCATGCATGTCTTTGGACCGCGGGGGAAACCGGAGTACCCAGAGGAAACCCACACGAACACAAGGAGAACATGCAAACTCCACACAGAAACTTCACAGGTCGCCCCACCCAGGGATCCAACCCAGGTCCTCTTGCACCGTGCCGCCCCTATTTAAATGTCATTATGTCCTTTTTTCCTTTTATTGATTCATCTATTAGTCCACTTCATTTATTTGTAAATACTTGATTTCTTCCATTAATTGGGCCACAATATCGTTTGTAGGTGAACACCTACACGAGAAACCCTTAAACTATTACATAAAACACCCACAAACACACAATTCAATAGTTTTATCAGCCTGAAAGGAGAAGAACATCATTTGGGGGAAATAAATCCTGATTCATGTCATTATTCCTGCATGAAAGGATCAAGTAATATTTATAGTGAATTAATCTTCATTTCAACAATATTGAACGATGGAGGATCTATAATTAAACATGAAATTAAAGAAATTGTAATGTATTTAATGTGAGAATTGTGAAAACATTAGGACACTTTGGTTTTACTATTTAAAATGAGAGTTAATAGAGTAAGTTAATAATGTATATTACACCCACCTTAATATTTCTAAATAAATATCAAATTTCCATAGTTAAATATGTTAAAAATGGATTTAATGAGCCATCCTTGTTGTATTTTTCACATATTGTATGTCATTGATCTAAAATGGATGGGGAACCCAGGACTGGAACCTGGCAATGAGCTCTGCAGGAATCCCCGCCCCTGAACTTAAATATATCAGGTTATGATTTTTGTCCATATCACCCAGCCCTCAGTAAGGCCTTATTCACCTACTTATGACATCACACCAAGTTCATTTCTCTTCTAGGAACTTGGATTTTGGCCTGATTGATACTCGGTGGATGATGCTTTGATTGAATTTTGAGCCTCAAGGGTCCGTTTTCCAAGTTAAAGCCTAGTTTTCCAGGTTTACATCTTCAGCTGACTCGCAGTGCCAGAGGTTAATCATCAAGGAACGTTATGTTTAGCCTAAACTTAAACTCAATCTAGGACTTCAAAACTGGCCCCATGTGTGAGTCCACTTCTTTAAAGCACCACCAGAGGGAGCGAATGTTAATATACTGGAACTACCCTGGCAGTTTAGAGACACTTGTGCCAGACAGAACGTTCTAATGGAAGAGAAGGAAACCTCTGACCACTCGCAGTGTTCATTTATTAGTTAACGGGGAACTAAGGTAAGGATGGGATGATGTAGGTCGGTGGTTCTGGCCTTGCTGGTTTTAGACTTTTCCAGTTTATCTAATTCATTAGTTGGATCAGGTGTGCTGCAATTAGGAGAAACCATAAAGCTTGGCAGAGGTCCTCCAGGACCGTCAATGATTTGTTAAGGCCATATTCAGGAATCACTAGAGCTTGAGTCACTAAAGGAATTCTTTGTCTCAGGGAAAACTTGCCAGTTTAGAGGCAGGCGTCAGTCCGGAGCCCCTCTATAACGTACAGCAAAGAAGTTGGAATATTGTAAGAGGAGGCATCCACGAGTCCCAGTTGAAAGGCAGATTGTTTCAGGAGGCCCCGTCAATACGTGACATGCTCCTTTGGAAGCAGGCAGTGCACTGTGTGGTTTATTCTGGTACTTAGACCAGGACAGAACGTAGGCCATCAACCCCAGCAAAGTTTCCACTGACATTTCCAGCAAGACAAGTGACTCCAATAACACATTGGAGACCAGTGTCCCATTATATGTGGTTCAGAATAAGCCACATCCATGCAGCAAGAGCAGGGGGTAGATGGCCCGTTGGCAGTGTGATTGAAGTGAGGGTGCTGAGTCCATAGGAACAAGCCCCGGAGAGTGCTGGGCAGTGCTGTGGTGGGCACATTATAGCTGGTTGATTGTGCTGACCTTGCCTGGATAAATGAAACATATGTGAAGCCGTCCACGGGGCAAATTATGGGATGATGAATGTGGACAGCGAATGTTCATCAAGGAATCTGTAAATGAAGACTGGCTGCCTGTTTCATAAAATCAGTCTGTCCATGTATACTAACCTCCTTCTGACACGTTCAACGCTCAGGAACCCACAGGACCACCACAGAGGAGGTATTATGTGGCTGGTGGTCAGAGGGACACTGCCATGGTGGGGATGGTAGGAGTGGATCAGTCTCAGGAGTGTTTTTTGGGGTTGGGACCGTTGAGGAGCAGGGTGAAAGGAGGTATGCAGAGAAGCAGATGGATTACCGTCTGTAATTATAGATCTACGTAGTGTTTAAACACCCCAGCAGCACTGCTGTGTCTGATCCACTCATACCACTGCAACACAACTACACCCACTAACACACCAACACTGCATCAGTGTCGCTGCAGTGCTGAGAATGAGCCACCACCCACATAATGGCTGCTCTGTGGTGGTCCTGTGGGGTCCTGAGCATTGAAGATCAGGGTGAAAGGAGGAGAATAAAGGCTACAGAGGTAAATAGATGGACTACAGTCTGGAATTATAGAACTGCTACTTTGTTCTAGAGTCAGAATTGTTTCGTGTAGTGGAGAAAGACAAAACTCCAAAGTGCATACACTTTCTGAGGCCCTGGACAGAAGTGCGGACCCCGCTTAGGGGCCGAGGCAAGGAAGAGGAACCCGAGGAGTTTGGGCTGGAATTCTGCTTCTTCTGATTAGACTTGCCAGGCAGGACAGAGCATTGATTGGAAGAGAAGGAGGAGCTGGGGTGGTTTTTTCATGAGGTGAGTGGTTCAGGGCGGATTTGTAAGGAGTGCAGTAGAGGAGAGGAGGAGATAGGGTTTGGTCCTTCTCCCAAATGGTATGATTCATAACTTCATTCATGGCCGGTTCATGGCTGAGTAATATGGACAAAAAATATCCCAGTATATTTGAGCTGAACGGCAATAAACTGTATATGATGCGACATATGATGTGAAAAAATGAGGAGACCCCATGAAATCCTTCTTCCATCATTTTTACTTCATTTAAACATATGGAAATTTGCTAATTCGATTGGAATTTGATCTAATTTGATAATAAGATTATTATGCCCACTCAATTGTGTGTGTGTGTGTGTGTGTGTGTGTGTGTGTGTGTGTGTGTGTGTGAGTGAGAGAGAGAGAGAGAGCCCAAAAGGGGAGCAGAATAGAGAAGGAGCTGAGAGCAGATGGTGGAAATGTGGAGTCAGATAAACTTATCAGATAAAATTATTGTAAACTTATCATTATTATTGATCTTCTGTTATTATTTTTATTTATCTTTTACTTTAACGCCTTGTTTTCCCAAAATTCCAAATAGAAAAAACATGTTTCTGAACTTTTAAACAGCCGTGTTTGTGGCTTTTTTGAAGTTGATACAAGTGTATGGACACTGAAACAGAACAGCAGGAATAATGGACGTGGCTGAGTGACTACTTCAGGTTAGAGGGTCACTTCACCTCTCCTTCACATGTCTCTCATACTTCTGTTTGTTTAACCTCGTGAGTCAGCTACTCTGAGGGTGGGTGTCGGTTGTAATGAATGCTTGTGCGCAGCGGTCAGAGACTGAATGACACAACATTTCAAAATGCCAAAAGGACACGAGGTCCCGCACTCCATGTGTGTGTGTGTGTGTGTGTGTGTGTGTGTGTGTGTGTGTGTGTGTTATGCAAGTCGCATGTGTGCTCCTCACATGGAGGTCCAAATAACAATCCAGCTGAACAGCAAATTGAGTGTGAACAGCAAATTGTGTGTGTGTGTGTGTGTGTGTGTGTGTGTGTGTGTGTGTGTGTGTGTGTGTGTGTGTGTGTGTGTGTGTTTTAGTTTAAAAGTAAGAGAGGTTGTTACTATATTGTGTGCTATAATGCATCTCAGAAAATAAAATTTTAATGTAAAAAGCTCCATCCTCACATATATTATATTCATAACACCAAAAGTGAAATATCGTAAGCCTTTTTGATCTATATTTGATCAGGTTTCTCAAATTATTTGTATATTTCATGTTGTTTTCAAGTAAATTACTATTCAAACAGTATAAACACCATGTCTAGTTCAGCAGACACAACCACAATCATAGGTTAGACTACTGTTGTCCAGAAGATGATCATCAACACCCTCCACAAACAGTCACAAAAGGTCATTTCTGGAAAGGCTGACTCCTCAGCCTCCTCCTGAGAATATGAATAGAAAGTTGACTGGAAAGGACACGTGGTGGGAAAAGGTGCACAAGCAACAAGGATGACCACAGCTTTGGGAGGATTGTCATGAAAGTCCACCATGTGCAGTCATCTCCAGGAAAGGAGCTACGACTGCAAAATTAATATTGAGCCTGAACCAAGTCAGTGTGTCTTACTTGGGCTAAGAAATGGACTGTTGCTCAGAGCTCCAAAGTCCTCTTTTCAGATGAAAGAAGATTTGGCATTTCATTTGGAAATTAGGAGTCCTGGAGTCTCATCTCAAGCTCCTAGAGTCTGGAAGAAGAGTAGAGAGACACAGGTGATGGGTTTTATGAAGTGTCTTCATTCTTCCGTCTGCTGATAAGCTTTGTGGAGATGCCGATTTCCTTTTCCAGCAGGACTCAGCACCTGCCAAACCTACTACCAAATGGTTTGCTGACCCTGTTGTTACTGCGCTTGAATGGCCACCTCAACCACACACTCTATTGCTCCTGTCTAATGAAAACCATGAAAACCATCTTCATTTTTGTCTGTTTCTGTCCTGTAGCTGCTTTGCACACTGTGTTATTCATTCTGGATGTATAGACCAATAGAAATGCTCTAATATTACTAAAATATACTTTTATTTTGCATTGAAAATTTTACTTTCACTGAAAATTAAGATGTTTTTTGCTTCCTCCTGCAAAGTTGCCACTATGGAGATACATGCTTTTCACTGGACAGCGAGGCTGTGGGTTATTACCAAGAGGAAGATGGGAAACATCCAACCCAGCAGTACAGACAGGCTGAAGGCCACTATTAAAGCAATCTAGGCTTCAGTAACATCTCAGCACAATTCCAAGCTGATTGTCTCCATGCCACGATGCAGTCTTTTGTAATAGTTGTCCATTTCTCTTTGATCTCATGAAAATTTGTAATAATTTCAGATCTTGGATTTCTGGTTTTCATGCTCTTTAAGCCATATTATGTAGTAAAACAAAGTCAAACAATGAATAGTTACTAAAAAAAGAGCAGAGGATGCTGGAAATGTTTCCGTTCATAAAAAAAAATATTGTCAAATGAATAGTTTGAAATGTAGTGGAAGTGCTGTGATTGCAAACACATCCTCCTTTCCGTTACTGTAGATGGTCGTGGGAAAGGTTTCTGGGATTCTACTCTATCATCGAACATCGTTATGAGTAACACCGTGTACAAGCCAAAGTTCAGACCATCACGTGCAAACGTCAGACCACCTATTAGGGGAGCGGCTGTTAATATCTCACATTGGAGATTCACAGCCATGAAGAGGCCTTCAGAAACACTCGTGGTAGTGGGGAAAAAAAGAAACCGTGGCAGATGATTGTTAGCAAACCAAAGCCCTAAAAAAAAGGAAGGACCCTCTGAATACCTGGCACCGTCCATGCAGGCTGAATATTTTATCAGCGTACTTACGTCAGGAGAGAGTTACCTTTGATCCACACTGCTGGTTTATGTAACTGCTATGACATCATGCATCCTTGGTTCCTGGGAATCGATGGGTCTGAGCGAAGGAGTGTGTGTGTGTGTGTGAGAGTGTGTGTGTGTTTTGTTCTGAGATATTTCCAGTACCTCTGTGAATCCTTACGACAAATCTTGTGCATATCCTGCTGAGATGACAAATATTATACGAGCGGTGTAATTGCCTGGCTGAACAGGGTCTCCAGGAGAGTTGATTCAACAATTAAGTCCCTTCTAGGTATTGCTGAAGAGATGCTTCTTCATGGCCGTGTGCAAATCATACACACATAAAAGTGGGGGGCTATTTAAAATGAGCAGTAAGGTAACTGCTGTAACCCTGAAAAGTCCACGGTGAAGGTGCCCGTTCCGGGCCTTGGTAAAATGCCAGGTTAAATGTGGATTCTCAGGTGGCTGAAGTTAGGATATAGTCTGTATATTTACTTCATGCTTTTCCTGGGAAAGTAATCTGCTCTTTAAATCACGACATTTCATTTCCACTAAACTGCAGCTGTCATCTCTTATCTGATTTCTGATGTGTTTTAAAGGTGACCTGGAATGGACAAGCTGTGGGTCTCCTTTCCAGTGACGAGACAGCAGTGTTTGATGGTATGGAACTTGTACCCTGAACCTCAAGCACTGTTGTCTCTTCATTGAACAGAAGATCTGGTTTAATCAAAACAGGGCTGTAAAATCATCTAAACTCCAGGACTGTTATCCATAATAAGTCTTGACTTATTATATTTATGCCCCAACAATTTGCATACACCAGCCCAGGAGAAAAGCCTTTCAAGGCTAAACCATGTGGATAACATGGAAGCAGGGTTAAAAAGGATCAGGTAATACTAAGCCGCCTGGAGAGGGGAGAAAGGGCTGATTAGAAGTAAAAGCTTCAGCGGAGGTTCTTCCAGGAGACTCTAATGCTGCGTCATCGATTACCTTGAGCAATCACCACCTCCCACCTGTCTTTCTGATGTTCTGTTTTCTCCCTCCTTCGTCCCCACCAACTCCAGTTTGGTCTCAGCCCTTGCCATTGTGTACAGCAGGATCTGTGAGACCTGGGTGGAGGACTGGACCAATCACAAACTCGTAAAACTTACAAAGATTGTTATAAATGAAATTGTTAAAATCATGTAGAGTCTATATAGAGATTTCTTTTTCTCCATCTCTGCCAAGAGCCCTTCGAGCATCAAGTGCAGCTCGGCTTGACCCACCATCCATTAAGATGCAAGGAAGACGAGCATCCAGACTCTTTTCTGTCCTGGCACCAATACGGTTGAACGCACTTCCCCTGGGGGTCCGAACAGTCGAGTCACTCGCTGTCTTCAAAAGCTGACTGAAGACCATCTCTTTCAATCGTTCAATAAAAAGGCTTATGATTATACTTAATGTTGTCTATCATGCAGGTCTCCAGTCTGATGTCTGTTTCCATGTTTTGGCAGCACCTTAGCTTGAGGTGTCTCTGGGTTCTCGTCGTTATTAACTAACTAAGGATATTTTCTGAGTGAACAGCAAAGCACTTTTGTAAGTCGCTCTGGATAAGAGTGTCTGCAAAAAGCCTTAAACGTAAATGCCGAAGGACTCTTCTGGTAGGCCTGGGGTACCACTGCCATGCGGGAAAGCCAGTGAAGATAGTTGGTGCTACACAGGTGATTTTTTTTTCCCATTTATTTAGGTGTTTTTTTTTTAATGGAAATCCTTTAAGAAAAAGGTACATCATCAAAAATGCATCAGTGCAGAAATCATAGTGCCGTAATACTGCGGACCCACATTTCACATTTCCTTAAACCTGCCAATAAAGTATATGGCAATATCTTCAATCCCTGCTGCATGTTCAGTGCAGGTCTTCACAGGTCCAAAGGACATTGGGTTCCCTCGGGTCCATGTAAAATGGGATCAAGCCCAGGGCTGGACAGAGCGCTTGGTGGGACTTTTTATTTACCTGTGCAGATGTGGGAGGCTAATGGCATCATCTGGACTTCAGATGAAACGGCTGATGTATGTTGTAATGAAAAACAACAATAACCCACAACAATGAACTTTGTAATCTTCTTAAAGATCTCCCAATTACAGATGCCTGGGCTTTGCTTAGTCCTCGTTTTTCATAATGCCACTGGGTGAACGCAGTCTGCCCGACGACCGGTCATCAGTCGTGACTCTTTCTGGCCCAGGTGCTCTGTTTTCCCCTCCTGGGAAGATAATCACTAAAAATACATCAGCCCTAAGCTGCTTAAGGCAGGCAGGAAGAAGCTCACAGCAGCGGCTCAGGTCTGCTTCACCAACAAACCCAGCAGCCCTTCCCATCCCACGAGTGCTTAAATCTGCTACCTGTGGCTCTGATGTGCTCAGACTTCATGGTCCCCCTGTCGGGCAGTCGATTCATTTTGGAGCTGGTCCTGTATGGTCTTGTCTTCTCTGTCTACACTGAATAGCCTGCATTACTGGGTGGAGAACCTCACCATGCCCAACCTGCCCAACCTCAACAGCCTGGGAAAGCTGTGCGGCTCCAGTCGCAGCGATGAGTCAATCATCCAGGACCGGGCCAGACACAAGAACTCTGTGCGGCGGATGTCCATCATTGAGGATGGAAACATAGCCGAGGTGCTGTATCTCATCCCCAAACAGTCCATGATGGAGCAGCTGCCTTTTCTCAACCCCAGTGAGTATGTGATCTTGGAGAGGATGGCACCTCCAGCCATGGGACCTGGTAAGGGAGCATACAGATTGCAGCTGCATAAGGTTTCTGAGAAAGGAAGGAGTCAGCAGTTACTTGGTTTAAACTCAGATTAAAGCAGTTGCTTGATTCTTTTTGTAGTTTTAAAGGCTTTCTAGTGGATTTTCTTTCTAACTCAAGTCTTTGACATTCTGAGCAAAGTTTATTTAGGTTTATTTTATAATTAAATTTGGTTTAAAACTCTCATGTAGACGTTGATGTAATCAAAAATGACACCTGTACTTTAAAGTACTTCCATTGATATCAACTTCATACAAGCTTATTTTTCCATTTCTGTTTTGTTATGTGATTGTTGAAGTTATATCTCATCGAGAGACATCATCTGCGTTTGCATATGGTCTAGATAGATCCTCTGGAGTTGGGTTTTCACGCCCAATAGTCCTCCAGACTCCTTCTAAATGGTTGGTCGTTTAGAAGGACATCGTGGAGGAGTCATAGTCACAGCACATCATTAAGTTTTGAAACATATTTTTCTTACAAAGCTTTGGAATGAACAGAGTATGTTGTGAGTCTGTAGACGGTGAAGGAGACATATGCTCCGACTGTCAACACAGGATGAGGCAGCAGTCCGTTGTTTGTGTGGGACACGCAGTGTGTGCTTTGGAGCTGGAGGCAGCTCTCCCCTGTTGTGCTTCTGGCAGGCTTATGGCTGCTGTGGTGGCCAGTTTCTAGCCAGAACAAATCTGTTGATTAATTTGCTGCGGTCAGGGAGGCAGTGTCACTTCTTCAGAATCACTTGTGCCTTCTTCCATTAAAGCACTGCGTTGCTATGAGGTTTGGAGGTTGTGTTCTGTGACGTATTGAAACTAAAAGTCATGTTTTTCTGCTTTTTAAAAAAAACAAAAAACTTTAACCCAGTTCCATTCCAGTTCGGTAGGGCCAATTACCCAACTCCCATTTGGACACTGCCTGTCTCATACAATGCTCCTGACACTAGGAGGGTGAAAACAAGCACGTCTCCTCCAATACATGTGACCAGGGTTTCTCATCCTGTGGGACCAGCAGTGGTCCGTGAAGCTCTCTGTAGTGTTTTTATTATATCCTTTATTATATAAACATTAATAGGCATCTGCACATAAAAAGATTTGTTTTCTTGTGGGCCGTTATGCTTTCAGGCGAGAAGCAAATGGTTGAGAGCCCCTGCATTGGACCACTGAGCCACTCATAGTCCAAATGACATGTTTAAGACATCTACAACCCTGCTCCTGGGATGCATCCAGAAACCCTAAAAGTTACCACTTCTTCCTACCAATCCTCCTCTTCTCCTTCGCTTGTGCTGAAAGGACGGTTGTGATTGGCTCAGTATATCCGTAATCCTCATCATATCTCAAAGGGCTCAGCTGTCCCGTTCTCCCTGCTCCTTTCCTCGCCTCCACTCCTTCCAGCGTAGAAGAGGAGCAGAAGGAAGGCAGGGGAGGAGAGGAGCAGGGGAACAAATTCTGGAAGCACCTTCCTGCAGAGGTTAGAATTAACCCTAATCCACCCCATCTGATCCAACTAATTAGTGCATTGGCTGAATGGGGTTGTATGAGATTTGGACTGGAGTTGAAACCTGCAGGAAGGTCGCTTTCCAGGAGCAGGGTTCATGACCCTGATCTACAAGGTGGAGGGATGGAGGGATGCACAGACTGAGCTTTTTCACTATGTCAGTTCTGACCTTGTACCAGTCTGATTCCAGTGGTCTGTAAGTCACTGGAAGGTTTAGAAACAGCAACGTAAACCTGTGTACAGCGTGTTTGACATTATTATTGAGTTTATTATTAAGTTATTGTTGATATTTATATCAACAATTGTAAACAACAACTTTGATATGATGACACAGTATTAGCTGTAGGACCTTAATGGATTAATAAAGTCACGATTGATGCTGATCCAGAAATGTGGCGTTTTGAATCTCTGACATTTAACTGATGGACTAGTTGAATTGTGGTCGACTTCCTCCACACCGGTTCCATATTGACTCACAGTGCACATTAAAGGGCACGCAGCACACAAACAGATGTTTTAGTAGTGAAAAAAAACCCAGCATGCCCTGGCCCCCGCTGTACTTTGACCCTTTGTACACTGGCACACACTCGGGCTTGTTCTTTCCATCACGACCGCCGAGAAATAAAAGACGGGAAAAAATGAAAACTAATCCTCTTACTGTGTTTCCCAGCTTCAAACAGGCTGAGGACCAGGCCATTCAGATTACACACCCAGTGGTCTTGGGATATCATTAGCTACATGTGCAGCCACATAACAAACAGTTCTGCTGAGAGCATGCGTATGGGTTTTGTCTTTTGTCACTTGGGACCACTTTTGGAACCCCATATTTTGTTGTCCTAAGGTTCCGACGGATGCCACACATGCTGAAAGTGGGCACACATGCCCGGAATGGTGGCTAGCCCTATCCACGGCACCTGGGGAGTTCAGTGCCTTGCTCAAGGGCACCTCAGTCACGTCCTTCCAGTTCAGGGAATCGATCCGGCAACCTTCCAGTCACAAGGCTGCTTCCCAAACCACCAGGACACAGCTGCCCCCTGTGGCCTTGGCTGCCCCCTCTGCCCCCTGTGCTTGGGTGCGATTCACATGAAGTACTAAGTTATTACTTCTCTGGCAAGGTGGTGTTATTGCCGTCCTGTCTACTGAGGAAGAGACAATAATCTACGCCAAAGGAAACCCCAGACAAGACTCTTCAGACCTTTAGTTTTTCCTTCTTTTTGCCCATTTTATGGTTTTATTTTCATTTTAGTTCATTTTAGTAGCATTGACTCTATGCACTCTTTCTTAAACTCCAAGCTTATCATTTCATTATTATTTAGATAGATCGGTCGGTTGGTCCATCGGTAGGTAGGATAGGATTGGGAGGGTTCCCTCAGGGAAATCAAGGTTCCAGCAGCAGCATCAGTACAGTACAGAAAAGTGCAGAAAGATAAGATAATTTATTATATTTAATTATTTTATTGCAATTTAAGCTTGATTTCTCTAATCAATGATGGCACCCGTGTTAAGAATGTAAAGGATAGCACGTGTTTCCTCTTCTGAACTGGTGCTAACCTCTGTGGACAGCTGAAGGCACCTGGAGGAGAACGAAAACTGCCAATTCTGTCATGTCAGCTACAGGTGCCTACATTGGTTAACATCATGCAGAGTGATGGGAAAACTGGGAAGGCTGACCATGGATAGTTGTGGCACGTCTAATCAGAATCTCGTAATGATAGGGCTTAGGCTTAGACCCTCATGCCACTGTGTCTTTTTAAACTATCTCTGCAAACAGAACATCCTTGGACAGTTACACACGCTAGGAGGAGATTAGTAACTGCCATGTCTGTTCCTTTAGGTAACAGATGAAGTGGGCCGTGGATGACTGTGGCATCACTGGATGTCAAACCAGCAGTTTCTGATGCTATCATGTAGACAACTGCAACAGCTCATGTTGCAAACCTGACTCGGTCCTGCAGATTTCTCCTTTATAACATCAGGAGAATTCGACCTTTTCTGTCTAGAAAGGCCACTCAGGTGCTTGTTCAGTCTCTTGGCAGCTCCCTATTGGCTGGCCTTCCTATGCGGACCATCAGACCATCGCAACATATCCAGAATGTAGCAGCGTGGCTCATCTTCAATGTTCCTAAATTCAGTCACATAACTCCTCTGCTGCGTTCCCTTCATTGGCTCCCTGTAGCTGAACATCAGATTCAAAACCTTGATGCTGACCTACAAAGCCAAAAACGGACCAGCCCCTCCATACATGATGGCAATGGTCAAAACTCAAGCTGTACCAAGAGCCCTTTGAGCTTCAAGTACAGCTCGGCTTGACCCACCGTCCCTCAGAATGCAAGGAGAACATGCATCCAGACTCTTTTCTGTTCTGGCAACAAAGTGGTGGAACGAACTTCCCCTGAGAGTCCGAACAGCTGAGTCCCTCACTGTCTTCAAACGCAGACTGAAGACTCATCTGTTTCAGGAGTATTTAACTCCATAAAGACATTTGTGTTCAACAGGATCTAAGCGTGAGGAACCTCTAGATTCCAGCCTCGTCTACTAGCGAAGGATATTCTGAGTGAACAGCAAATCACTTTTGTAAGTCTCTCTGGAAAAGTCCGTCTGATAAATACCGCAAATGTAAATGTAAATGTAAATACAAATTATGTGTGTGTGTGTGTGTGTGTGTGTGTGTGTGTGTGTGTGTGTGTAGGTCTAACTTAAAATTCAGTACCTGTTGTCTTATGTTTCCACACCCATGTCTTCAAACACACACCCATCCATAGAAACACATACACACACACATGCTCACACACATCCATCCATTCACATATACACGCACAGGCTCACACACACACACACACACACACACACACACACACACACACACACACACACACACACACACACACCCTCTATCTGAAATTCACCTTGCGTGCCTCTCATGTCCTCTGACACCATCAAACATGCTTAGTTCAAAGTGGACTTCAGTCACTCTGCATTAGTTCTCACTCGGAGTGTGTGGTGTGTGTACTGCAGCAGAGGCAGGGGCAGACATAGTGGGGGGAGCAGGAGTCTTAGCCACCTTTGTTTGGTTGTGTTTTGGTCACGCTGAGGCTGCTGGGTAATTCCTCAGAGTGGCCTCATTCCCTCAGCACACACTCACCCCGAGAGACGCCAGCACGCTGGGCCCAACATTAATAACGCCTCTCAATCAACCCCCAAACTCAATTGTTGGCTCAGTAATCCTGTAATCTACCACCGTGCTGCCAGAATAGGACGGAGAGAGGCCTGGCAGGAGCTCAAAACGTCCCTCTCTTACATACAGGACAGCATATATGACCTTATGTCATCACTGCCCTATCAAAACCTCGCTGGGCAGCCAACTGATGTTCTCAGTGTGGATCGGGTCAGTGTTCTGATCCTCGCTGTACTGGACTGAGTGATGTTCTCAGTGTGGATCAGGTCAGTGTTCTGATCCTCACTGTACTGGACTGAGTGATGTTCTCTGAGTGTGGATCGGGTTAGTGTTCTGATGCTCGCTGTACTGGACTGAGTGACGTTCTCAGTGTGGATCAGGTCAGTGTTCCGATCCTCGCTGTACTGGACTGAGTGATGTTCTCAGTGTGGATCAGGTCAGTGTTCTGAGCTTCACTGTACTGGACTGAGTGACGTTCTCAGTGTGGATCAGGTCAGTGTTCTGATCTTCACTGTACTGGACTGAGTGACGTTCTCAGTGTGATCAGGTCAGTGTTCTGATCCTCACTGTACTGGACTGAGTGACGTTCTCAGTGTGATCAGGTTAGTGTTCTGATCCCCACTGAAATGAAAAGGGTGGAGGTTCTCACACCTGGTAAGTGCAGGTAAAGTGTGATGAAGGGTTGGCGTTTTAGCAGTTCATCACTTTCTCTTCGTAGGAAAGCGGTTAGTAGGTTAATATTTCGTTTATTAGTTTGTCATGCTGATAACATGAACTATATAGTCTGTATTTTAGAACATAAAGAACATAAAGACAGCAAAGTAGATCATGAGCTGAATAATGAAGGAGATGATCTGAGTAGCTGAGACACAGAGACAGACCGACAAGCAGTCCCAGAGAGAGGAAAAGAGAGGGACGACAGCAGAGAGTATAAAGAGAGAGAGTAGTAGCCAGTATAAAAATGAGTCACATGTGCACAGCCCTCCCCTCTCTGTCTTTTTGAAGAATTTTAAGGTGGTGTCTCTGACTGGGAGGGATTATGGGTATGGAATCTGCATTTGTCACACACAGCAGCTGCAACCTGGTTATTTCAGCACAGCGAGGGCAGAGTCCACAAAGACACACACATACACACACACACACACACACACACACACACACACACACACACACACACACAAACAAAAACACACACAGGGAGAAAGAGGGAAGGGTTTAGAAACAGAGACTAAGTGAGCAGCCCCACAGAGTCTTCTACCTTTCCCTTCACTTCTTCCTTCTCCTTATTCCTATTTTCTTCCATACTCTCTCTCTTTTTCTCTCTCTCTCTC